>JAECUM010004774.1:0-140195 GCA_016617855.1 Megalonaias nervosa | reverse complement strand
ATATAATTACAACAAGAAGGATGGATGGAAGGATGGATGTATGGACATATAATTACAACAAGAAGGATGGATGGAAGGATGGATGTATGGACATATAATTACAACAAGAAGGATGGATGGAAGGATGGATGTATGGACATATAATTACAACAAGAAGGATGGATGGAAGGATGGATGTATGGACATATAATTACAACAAGAAGGATGGATGGAAGGATGGATGTATGGACAGACATCATCCTATGCTGGGCATATAATTACAATAAGAAGGATGGATGTATGGACAGACATCATCCTATGCTGGACATATAATTACAACAAGAAGGATGGATGGAAGGATGAATGTATGGACATATAATTACAACAAACTCCTACATAAGATATTTTTACAAAAGTCAAACCTTCAAAAACAAATTTGGCATCAAGGTTGTACATTCTAAAACCACTGAAACCCATTATATTTACCAGAGACCACCACTCCTGACTGTTGATAAGTGACTGAAATGTTAATAGAAAGTCTTCCTGCAGTTCCCCCTGTTCTAATGACTGTCAGTTGCAAAATCCGAGGAAAGGATGTCTGAAAAACATGCAAATCAATAGTGCAAGAGGAATTTAAAATAAAATCATCAATAAACAAAATGAAAAAGATTTAAATGTGTATTATTATCAAAACAACTTTCAACAGCTTCAATAAAAAAAATCCACATGATTTCCAATTACATTCAGGTAAAAAAGGTCTTTCTATAACAACCTCATTTCAGATACAAAAACAGAAAATCTATATAAAAAAAAATTACATTTATTAACACCACGACTTATGTCCCCTGGGACCATGACCTATGGGTGGTTTATGAAATCCTGTCATATACTTTATATACTCACTTACAAAAGTCCGATGCAACTGCAAACTGCATAGATTCAGATATGTTGTCCCATAATGCACCAGCAGATCTGGGTGAAGTTTGTTAGGAGTAGTAATTAAAACAAACAATACAGACCATGATCTGCCAACATATGATCTGATATCAGATCAGGGTCTATGCTGTATGCATTTGGAGCTGACTTATAAGCAAGTATATGGTAAATATATTTTAGGCCTTTAGTTTGTGTGTCTCTTTTCTTAATTTTCCTTTCATGAAAGGCTCTAAATATTAAAAACATGAATGTAATTTAAATGTCAACAAGGTGTTTCTATAAAACAAGCATCTGCTCACCAATGAATAATTTCACTGTACTTCTTCCTGTACATACCAGCAAGGCTAGTATACATAAGGTTACATGATGTGATTTTGTAACTTTGGATGGTGAAGAAAGGCATATAGTGTAGAATACATTGGTAAAAATGTATATTACTTGAAATGTATGTCAAACATATAATACAGGTTACACTGACTTAACTTTGTTCACACTTACTCACTTTAGTACAGCAAATTTTAACTCAATGAAGATGTATCATGACATTAAGTTTCATGAAAGTAAAGCTGACAGTGTTAAAAGATATCATGCAAAATCCAGTTCAGTGATGATGTTAAGCAAAAAATAAAAACAGGTCAGGATGACTTAATTTTGGAAACATAGTACTGTCACAAACAGAAGATGCATCTGAACTTGTAAAGTTTGATTGAAGTTGAAGACACTTTTGTTAGAGATGTACTGGGTTAAGTTTAAAAATTCATTTTT
Source organism: Megalonaias nervosa (assembly GCA_016617855.1). Classification (NCBI taxonomy): domain Eukaryota; kingdom Metazoa; phylum Mollusca; class Bivalvia; order Unionida; family Unionidae; genus Megalonaias; species Megalonaias nervosa. The sequence goes on along the minus strand of JAECUM010004774.1, from coordinate 138,515 downwards.
AGAGAGGTATTCACTAAAGTGAGATGGTAACAGTGACCTGATGTTTGCAAAAGAATGTACTTCTTGTCAAGATGAACTCATATTTCCAGTTTGATAGATGTTGGGCTTTTAGTGTCAAAGGCATGGGTTGAAATGCCTTTTGGTGAGAAAACTGGTAAAGAAAAGAAATAGGCTGCAGAGAACTACGTTTGGTGTCAATGAATTACTGTTCTAAAGACTTCTAAACATAATGACTTTTTATATCTGTAAGCAAAAGAGGGTCAAAGATCTGAATAAATCATGAAATGTAAATCATAGTGACATATTGGTGACACAGCTGAGTTACTCTTCTTAAAACACATCCCGATATGTACTTTTGGCAATGTAGGTGAAATGGGGCCTGAGATATGCAGCATGTTATAAAGTTCCAAAACACAAACTCATTGGATTGGGTTGGTGTTTTATATAGTACATCAAGAACGGAAGGTTAAAGGAAACTTAAAAAAGTCTCAACAAAGTACTTTTGGTATGGGTGAATTGCTCTTTCTGAGATGCATCAAATTATCAAATAATAATGGATTTAGGTCAAATGGGATCGAAGATATGGAAGGGTGATATGAACAAATTTTTTAAAATATTTAAGTCACTCAAGCATAAAAAGGTCACAGTGACCTGCTTTTGGTATGACTGATTTACTCTTCCTAAGATACATTCGCATAACAAATGTGATAAGCACAAGTGAAACAGGATCCAAGATATAGAAAGTGACATCAGTGTCAAATGAACAAACACACCAGTGAACAAATAAATTAATGGGCCATGTGTTATATACCTCTTAACTCTGTTAACATGGGGATTTAAATATTGGCCTCTTCATCCCTTAATAGGCCCCTAGGTTCAGTGCAATTTTTGGTAAAGGAGAAAGCATGAACCGATCAAAAGAAAAAGCTGACAGACTGGTGATATCACAACACAGCCAATAATTTCTTAGTGAAGAGTATTGTCCAGCATTTGACACTGTTGCCTGCTTGACAGCCCAAAACCAGGACCTATCAGGTCCCAGAAGTAACTTTCGAAAGAATTTTACTATTGCTGCAATAGATTTCAAGCAATGGTAGTGAATAAATGTTTCAAATATTCCAAGAAATTCATATTAAAACAAACAGCTTTTTGTTGTATTACACATTTATAGGAAAGAGCATTACATGACATTTGGACAGCTATGACATCATGATTTTGATTGTGTCATTTCAGTCTTTAGTAAAAATCAATCAAGGATACTGGATGTACCAATAATCAATCACTGATACTGGATGTACCAATAATCAATCACTGATACTAGATGTACCAATAATAAATCACTGATACTGGATGTACCAATAATCAATCACTGATACTGGATGTAGCAATAATCAATCACTGACATTGGATGTTCCAATTTACATTATACTGAAAGGATATGGTGAATGGAAAACAGTTTAGTTTTTTTATCATATGGTATACTGAGCTGTTCTATTTCCAATTATTAAGACATTACAATTTATACACTATGATATCCTAACAATTTTCTAATTGTATCAGTGTTGAGGTACTTACCGTTAGTATTTTCTGCTCACTTTGGGCGGCAAATTCCACAATTCCATAAAAATTATCACTGTCCTCCACTACTATAACTCCCCAGGTAATACCCTCCACTTTGGCACCACCTTGGACCGTCTCTGCAATCAATCTCACTAAAAACCGCTCTGTGGGCTCAGGTATTGTGTCAGACACCACATTAATAATCAACTGTGTCTCTCTTTGACCTGTCTGAAATGTTAGTGTTCCTCGGACTGGTGTCAGATCCAATGAAACATTTCCAACTACAGTATCATTATGCAAAATTTCCCAATCTACCATGATGATTCCAAATGATCCTCCAGTCCTGATGACATCAAAGATTATGCTTTGTGGATTGTCCTCATTTACTAATCTGATTGGGGAAGAGATGAAATCGGGAGAGCGGAAACTAAGGACACCATTTGGTTCATCATTGGCATTGATGATAATTGTTGCTTGACTAGGAGACAACAGGACTACATCCCCTGTGGGACTGGATAATAACACCTGTGGTAGCATAATTTTGACATGAGTACATTCAATCTGGTCACAACTTGGAAAAAAGTTGATAACATGTTTTTAACCGAGAGGATTTCAAAATAATGATCAACAAATTTTCACATTAATACTTATTTAAATCATATTATCATCACTGCCATCGCTTTTACCACCTATATTAATGATAATAACAACAATAACAATAAATATAAAAAATTAATAAGAAAAGACTTTTTTGGTGAGCAACTAAGTCTGTGGGACCAGAGTTTACACATACTATGTAGAATTTTATATTAAACAGGACACTGAATTCATTGTTTGGTAGCCATTTAAAACCAACAATGACATAACATTACCTGAAATGATTCTGCCATTTCAGGTTCTGAATCATCAATAATGTCTAAGTTGATACTGGCTACTGTCTGACCAGGAGCAAAAGCTACACGTCCATTGTCCTGTCCATACTGGCTCTGGAAGTCCTGACCACTGACAGCTGTGTTGGATAGAAAGAAAAAGTTCACGGAAGCTGAGGAATCGATGCCACCAATTCTTGTACTTCCATCCAATGCAAGACCTCTATAGACGTTGATACTCACTGTTTTTGTCCCCGGGCCCTCATCAAATCGGTACTCTGCCTGCAAGAGTGTTACAAGGTTTAAAACAGAACATGCTCTCTTCAATAATTTAAAGCTATAACAAAAAAAAAGAAACAAAAATATTAAAAAATTCTAAATTAAAATTCAGTTACTGAACAGAATTTCATTAATCAAACAAGTCATTTAAATAGAAACAAGTCATTTTCACAGAAAAAAGTCATCTATATAGAAACAAGTCATTCACATAGAGACAACTTATTTACAGAGACAAGTCATTTAAAGTGACAAGTCATTTATACAGAGACATGCCATTTACATAAGATAAGTCATTTACATAGAGACAAGTCATTTACATGGAGACAAATCATTTACAGAGACAAGTAATTTACACAGAGATGAGTCATTTTGAAAAAGATAAGTTAATTTACATAGAGACAAGTCATCTTCACAGAGAACTCATGTACATAGAGACAAGTCATTTAAACAGACAAGTCATTTTCAGAAACAAGTCATTTACATAGAGACAAATCATTTACATAGAGACAAGTCATTTTCACTTCAAAAAGTCATTTACATAGTCAAGTCATTTATAGAGACAAAAGTCATTTATGCAGAGACCACTCATTTACATTGAGACAAGTCATTTATATAGAGACAAGCCATTTTCACAAAGACAACTCAGAGACAAGTCATTTTCAGAGACAAGTCATTTACATAGAGACAAGTCATTTTCATAGAGACAAGTCATTTTCACAGAGACAAGTCATTTACACAGAGACAAGTCATTTACATACAGACACATCATCAAAAAGTAAATTTTGACATAAATTTTGCAGAAACTCAGTCCATCACACAATTAGGTAATACCAGCTATAATTCTGTAGTCCACTATACTACTGGAAGTTATTTTAAAAAAGCTTCACCTGTTGAAATCTAATAGGTGCATCATTTGCAAGAATTATGACTGTGAAAACTCCGTTCTCCACCCTCGCTCCCTGAGTAGCCCCTGTCAAGATAATGCTGAACTCTTCATCATTCTCTGGAATCTATGGAATAATAAAAAGTTACACTAGAAAACATGTGTTCTTTGTGATACAGGTTGAATACTAATCAAGACAGTATATTATCAGTCTGTATCCATGTTAGTACTGGGTGCTATACACCATGATAGATACTATTTGGTAACACAGTATATTATCAGTCTGTATCAATGTTGGTATTGGTGCTTTACACCATGATAGATACTGTTTGGCAAGACAGTATATTATCAGTCTGTATCCATGTTAATATTGGGCACTATACACCATGATAGATACTGTTTGGCAAGACAGTATATTATCAGTCTGTATCCATGTTAGTATTGGGCACTATACACCATGATAGATACTATTTGGCAAGACAGTATATGTTCAGTCTGTATCAATGTTAGTATTGGGCACTATACACCATGATAGATACTATTTGGCAAGACTATATTATCAGTCTGTATCCATGTTAGTATTGGGCACTATACACCATGATAGATACTATTTGGCAAGACAGTATATTATCAGTCTGTATCCATGTTAGTATTGGTGCTTTACACCATGATAGATACTGTTTGGCAAGACAGTATATTATCAGTCTGTATCCATGTTAGTATTGGTGCTTTACACCATGATAGATACTGTTTGGCAAGACAGTATATTATCAGTCTGTATCCATGTTAGTATTGGGTACTATACACCATGGATAGGTACTATTTGGCAAGACAGTATATGTTCAGTCTGTATCCATGTTAGTATTGGGCACTATACACCATGATAGATACTATTCAAGACAGTATATGTTCAGTCTGTATCCATGTTAGTACTGGGTGCTATACACGATGATAGATATTATTTAAGACAGTATATTATCAATCTGTATCCATGTTAGTATTGGGCACTATACACCATTACCGATACTATTTGGCAATACAGTATATTATCAGTCTGTATACATACATACATACATACATACATACATACATATATACTGTGAGAACACACCACGATATTAAATAATATATATCAAGGTACCAAATAATAAATACCATGGTATTTAATCATATATACTGTAGCATTTAATTATATATAGTGTGAGAACACACCATGATATTAAATAATATATACCAAGGTACCAAATAATATATACCATTATGGTACTTAAGTATATTTTACTGTGGTATTAATTAATTTATACCTTGTTACTGAATTATGTATACAATGGTATTTAACTATACACAATGCTGTATTAATTTATTAATTCCATGGAATTAAAGCATTCCTGATGTTTAACATTCTTGCCTGATAATTTATTTCACTGTACCTCACTTTCATTACCACTGTATAAATTATTAGCATGGTATTTATTTATAAGTACAATTGTATATATAGTATAACAACCATGGTTTATATCAATAATTGAGGCACAAAAATGTAACATTGTTATCATTGGCCTTATCAATGTGACAAACTGTAAGCTACAGTAATTTAGTCTGATCCTCATCTGATGCACCTTGTTAACACACAGATGTACACCTAAAGTGGTTTATACCTGGTTCAGGCAAGAGCTGCAAACTGAAAATAACAACCTTCTGAAGCTGCCATGATTCATGCAATATGCAGGTAATCACAACTCTGTAATGGAACTAAATAAGAACACATAATGACAATATTCTTTATCCCCTAGTGTTAGTCACATTCCAGCACTATCTTATGGTGTTAGTCTTACTCAGTCATTATCTTCTAGTGTCAGCCTTATTCCGACACTATCTTCTGGTGTTAGTCTTACTCAGTCACTATCTTCTAGTGTCAGTCTTATTCAGTCACTATCTTCTGGTCTTAGTCTTTCTCAGTCACTATCTTCTAGTGTCAGTCTTATTCCAGCACTACCTTCTGGTGTTAGTCTTAGTCAGTCACTATCTTCTAGTGTCAGTCTTATTCAGGCAACCCTCCAGTAGTATTTTATATCAAGCCACTCATAGTTTAACTTCTCTTGTCAAGTGTCCTACTCTACAACCAATTTTTGAAAGAATAGTATGATCTAATCACTTCCTTATATACCAAGCTACTTGAATTCTATTGGCTGAATAAGCTCAGCTTTTGACTGGATGATGAAGGACCAACAGTGTACAATGACTGGCTAGAATCTACGTAATCTGATCACTGACTAAAACTGAAGAACAGTTTCAATTTATTTATGACCAAAAATCAGTTAAAGATGGACTAGACTGATTTGAGAGAGTTAACTAGACAAGCAATATAATTTACAACTTTCATGGTTTATTATGTTTGGCAATTACAATCAGCCTACATCCTTTCATCCTCAGAATGAAATAATTAAAGAAAATGGATTGATTCACCTTTGTGCAATTATTTAAATGCACAATCCTTGAATGCAAACTCAGTCATTTGAAAAGTGATGTTATGACAGACTGAACAGTTGAAAAATACCTACCTTTATCAGAAGAATGTTGTGTTCTGTGGAATCTGACGAATTCCACTTAGTACCATGCAGAGTAAATATCGATGAAAAGTTTTGTCTACTTTTGATTCTAAAAAGTATTCAGTACCACTAAAAAAATTTCCATTTTGGTCAAGTTTCATTTGATAATTAATCTTTTCTTTCATTGTTTGTCACTAGGTTGTAAGTCCTGCTCTTCAGAATTGAACATGCCAGGAGTAAAATGTTATTGCTTGAATATTCCCAAAATAGTAACAAGTCCCTCATTTAACCATTGATAACTGGGTAAATAATACAAATTACCAAAAACCTGTTTACCTGAAATTAAGTGTATGTTTATTTCAAACATTCAGAGATAATAATAATGTTTAATGTGCTGTATGTAATAATATTTGATGTTCTGTGTGTAATAATATTTAATGTGCTGTCAGTGTGTAATAATATTTAATGTGCTGTCAGTGTGTAATAATATTTAATGTGCTGTCAGTGTAATAATATTTAATGTGCTGAATGTAATAATATTTAATGTACTATGTGTAATATTTAATGTACTGTAAGTGTGTAATAATATTTAATGTGCTATCAGTGTGTAATAATTTTAATGTGCTGTGTGTAATAATATTTAATGTGCTGTCAGTGTGTAATAATATTAAATGTGCTGACAGTGTGTAATAATATTAAATGTGCTGCCAGTGTGTAATAATATTTAATGTGTTGAATGTAATAATATTTAATGTACTGTGTGTAATAATATTTAATGTGCTGCCAGTGTGTAATAATATTTAATGTGTTGAATGTAATAATATTTAATGTACTATGTGTAATAATATTTAATGTGCTGTAAGTGTGTAATAATATTTAATGTGCTGTCAGTGTGTAATAATTTTAATGTGCTGTGTGTAATAATATTTAATGTGCTGTCAGTGTGTAATAATATTAAATGTGCTGCCAGTGTGTAATAATATTTAATGTGATGTATATATGGCTGTTTTGTCCTAGAATCACAAGTGTCTCATTCAGAATACAAACAAAATCATCCTCATTCTTGGAATTTTGTTTCATATATACTTTGTATTTCACATTGCACACTTTCAACCTTTATTTCTCTCTTAATAATAGATATGACTTCCTTATTAAAACTTATTCTTGATCAAAAGAAGCATTCATTAATGCATAATACATAGATTTTCATTTCTGTTCGTAAGTTTACCATGTCTTGTATACAGGGGACATTAGATTTGGTGTCTGAATCTCACACTGAGCATCCTATCTCTTTTAACAGTACCCTGCCCATCTTAAGCAGCTAAGCATTCTGCATCTTTTGCTTTTCTCAGGAAAACACCAAATAAGCACAGTCAGTAATAATTATAGTCCATGAGAATAAAAGATTAATCCATTCCTCTAATTCCAGATCCTTGAATTCCTTCAATGTTTCTGGCCACAAGAACAACCATACACATTAGTGTTCCTCACAAATGATCTGCCTCTTTCCATTCTCTTCATCTTTGCCATATTTCAAATATTTAGTCTTATCAACCAGTTTTTATTTTTCTTGTGTACATTTTGCCTTTAAATTGAGGAAATATATTCTATGTAGCAGTCAATGAAATTGGTGTTGAACAGAGAAAAGTCCAGTTCAAAATTTTATCCCATAAAATTATCTTAAAGAATTTTGTAAATATAATTCTGGATGCAGAATTTGCACAAAGAATTTATAATTCCCCAAAATCCAGAATGACTGACACCTCTGGATAGGTATCAATCAAAATGAGGCTCATGCATGATCCTTATTATATTGAGATTTAGTCAGATTATGTAAGACCTAGTAAACACTTGTATTGCTGAGATAGATAAGACTCATCTCTAATATGATAATGAATTAAAACAAAGTCTGAGTATGATCATTTTAAGTCTACATGCAAAATAATCTGGTTCAACGTTCTCAAAACACAGTGGCACAAAGTTAAAACCCAGGTTCAAACCACAAAACAAACAGGATACCTGAAGCAAATCTTTCTTATAGAAAACCCAAGCTCAAACCACATATTGGATGCAAAACTTAGAGTGAATCTCTTATAGAAAAGTTATGTACAAGAAAAGAAAGTTCTTGAATATTTTACAATTCTAACTTAATTTTGAATGAAGTTACAAATTGTCAAAATATGCTAACTTTGCACAAATCGCATACTTCAAGAATTTTAAGATTAACAGGACTGTTTCACCAGTTGACTCAAATCTTTACTCTAAACTTTAGTTGACTCAGATGCTTACTCTAAACTACTGAGAGATTTAGCTCACTAATTTTACCTGATCATCTCGAATCTGAAGCTGCAAGAAATTCTGTGTCTCCACTGGCTGGAAAAGAACACTCCCAGTAGCTGGTGCAATGTCCTCTCCTGGCCGGGCATCAGAATTTGAGCTATTTATCTGAAACAGGGACACAACAAAAATCATAAATATATATGGTCACAACTTTCCCAAAATGTTGTCATTCTCTTTTAGGCAATCTCCTGTCTTCAAGAAAGTTACATTCTCAAGGTCTAACAACCTGAACAAAAGAGAAATGAACCAGTCCTGCAGTTTTGCTTCCAGAATGTTGCAAATGGGTCCAAATCCCTCACTGCAGTTTTACAAATGGGTCAATCAGACAAAAATGTGGGCCTAACTTTTCAATGCAGCTATAAATATTGCCAGTAGTTTAAATGAAAACAAAAGCACCAGAATAAATATTTCACAATATGCTATTATTTCATTCATTAATTGCTTTGAATTAAATTTTATGGGTATAATGATGAGAATACTTGTGACAATGAAAATAAACGTGCCTGGTGTAATTCTTATTTCATATCTTACAGATGGACCTTAATATCATTGTGACTATTAAGTTGTCTTACAGATGGACCTTGATATCATCCTGACTATTAACATGTCTTCCAGATGGACCCTGATATCATCCTGACTATTAACATGTTTTACTGAGGGACCCTAATATCATCCTGACTATTAACATGTCTTACAGATGGACCTTGATATCATCCTGACTATTAACATGTCTTACAGATGGACCTTGATATCATCCTGACTATTAACATGTCTTACAGATGGACCTTGATATCATCCTGACTATTAACATGTCTTACAGATGGACCTTGATATCATCCTGACTATTAACATGTTTTACTGAGGGACCTTGATATCATCCTGACTATTAACATGTCTTACAGATGGACCTTAATATCACTGTGACTATTAACATGTCTTATAGATGGACCCTGATATCATCCTGACTATTAACATGTTTTACTGAGGGACCCTAATATCATCCTGACTATTAACATGTCTTATAGATGGGCCTTGATATCATCCTGACTATTAACATGTCTTACAGATGGACCTTGATATCATCCTGACTATTAACATGTCTTACAGATGGACCTTGATATCATCCTGACTATTAACATGTCTTATAGATGGGCCTTGATATCATCCTGACTATTAACATGTCTTATAGATGGGCCTTGATATCATCCTGACTATTAACATGTCTTATAGATGGGCCTTGATATCATCCTGACTATTAACATGTCTATCAGAGGTAGTTTGATATCATCTTGATTATTAACATGTCTTACAGATTACCTTGATAAAATCCTGACTATTAGCATGCCATCCAGATTGGCCTTGATATCATTCTGACTATTCACATGTCTTCCAGATGGTCCTTGATATCATTCTGACTATTAACATGTCTCCTAGTTATGCTTGTCCTATATATGGTGTTCAATTTTTTTGTGCTTTACATATAATCTTCACATCATCTTTTTACTTCTTTGCCACTTTTCAGTCAATTTGTTCTGAAACATGTAATCATAATAATTTTTTACCAACTGTGCTTCATTAGATTGGGTGTTGGTGCTGAACTCTCCATTCAGATTTAAACATACTGTTGTTAAATCAACAGATTCTGGTGTGTTGCAGATGATCCTTCTTCCTTCTCTGAACTGTCAAGCTATTTGTCACCTTGATTTCTACCTAAGTAATTCAAAATCTTATTGATTGGACTAATAAATTCATGGAGTGGGATGGGGTCCTATTGCATTGACAGAAGGATATTTATTTGTTACCATCTTTTAATTCATGATTTGTAACAACAAAATCCAAAAGATACCTCACAAAAAATAGTGAATTCGCAGTATTAACCATTTTGTGAGAAACCAAGGTAAGATATTCTCAGTAAGGCCCTGAAAAATCCAGTGATAATACACTAGCTTCACATCTGGTTTAATCCAGGCAGCAAAAATTAATTAACAATTGCCCACTTAAATATGACCAAGATTTTGGTTTTCACGGTATAATATTAACAATAACTGCTGGATGTTAATCAAATTTGATATGTGATTTTAATTAATGAGACCATTAATGTTTTCAATTTCTAACATTTTATGACATTGAAAAGAGTAATGGTCCCTGACTGTCTGTCCTAGTGACTGGTTTTCACAATGTAACCTTGCCAATGAATGTATAATTTTACCCAAACCTGGCATGCAGGTTTATACTGATGAGACCCTGAAACATATTTAACTTCCAGAGTTCAACATTACCATCTAGGAGTTAAAACCTTGATTGCCTTCTCTCCTAACTTTGTTTTCTGAAGCATTACTTTATTTTGGATTGTTAGATTTTAACCTGATTTGATCTGCAGACTTGACCCAAGATCTTGAATGGGCTGGATTTCTAGTATTCCACATCATGAATTTCAGCAGGTATGTGCACTGTATGTATAATTCTACTACTTAACAATCAAATGGGATCCATGACATATTTGCTTTATAACAAGAACCAAGGACAAGGGGAAAAAATTAACATTAATTCAAAAATTTACAGATGAATCTCTAAAACCTCTGCCATTGCAAATCCACTGGAACAGCAAAAATTACTGCAAGTTGTTGTAATGATTTAACAAGTCGACCTGTGTTGAAGGAATTTTAATAAAACTTGACATGCACTTTTCATGGTTAATTTATACATGACAAGTCCTTTAATGGTTAATTTACACATAGCATGCCCTTTCATGGTTAGTTTATACATGACATGCCCTTTTATGGTGAATTTATACAGGACATGCCCTTTTATTGTTAATTTACACATGACACGCCCTTTCATGGTTAGTTTATACATGACATGCCCTTTTATGGTTAATTTACACATGACATGTCCTTTTATTGTTAATTTACACATGACATGCCCTTTTATTGTTAATTTACACATGACATGCCCTTTCATGGTTAGTTTATACATGACATGCCCTTTCATGGTTAGTATATATATGACATGCCCTTTCATGGTGAATTTATGTATGACATGCCCTTTTATTGTTAATTTACACATGACATGCCCTTTTAGTGCTAATTTACACATGAAATGCCCTTTTATTGTTAATTTACACATGACAAAAACCCTTTCATGGTTAGTTTATACATGACATGCCCTTTTAATTTTAATTTACACATGACATGCCCTTTTATGGTTAATTTACACATGACATGCCCTTTCATGGATAATTTATATATGACATGCCCTTTCATTTTTAATTTACAAATGACATGCCCTGTTATGGTTAATTTACACATGACATGCCGTTTCATTATCAATTTATACATGACATGCCCTTTCATTGTTGATTTACACATGACATGCCCTTTCATAGTTAATTTACACATGACATACCCTTTCATGGTTAATTTAGATATGACATGCCCTTTCCTTGTTAATTTATACATGAAATGCCTGTTATGTTAATTTACACATGACATGCCTTTTCATAGTCAATTTATGCATGACATGCCCTTTTATGGTTAATTTACACATAACATGCCTTTCCATGGTTAATTTATGCATGACATGCCATTTTTTTTTTAATTTATACATAAAAAAAACAACATACAGTTTCTGCTGCAACTGATGAATCTCTGTTCATTCTGTCAGTGAACGATTCAGCAGTTCCTGATCGAACACAACAGTATTGTTCCTGATCGAACACAACAGTATTGTAAAATGGTCACAGCAAGGCTCTGAATCTCCCTGATAGCATGTAATGGATAACACATGTAAAGTTTCTTCAGCAGTAATTTAAGTAGTCCAGCAAAGTCTTGGCAAGTCAATGAAAGTTTGGGAAAACAATTGGAACTGTGTGAACTTCGTTCAATGGGTCTAGTATGAATACACAACATAATGCTCACATTAGATTCTTGGGTGAATAAAATGGAATGGAATGAAGTGAATGCACTTATTTGGGAAAGCAACATGTAGAAGGAATGACACCCCCAAGTTCATTGTGCCATGGATGATATCAGTCAATAGAAATATAAACTGCTGTTATTCTTACTAATCCAAATGAAGAATGGACAAACAAAGATGTGCATGTGTCAGCCAGAAATGCTTTGACTCATTGACAAGTGATATATTAATACAAACTGATCCATATTAATTGTTTACATTGGAATGATACTGAGTGGGTCATCTATTTCAGTATATAAACAACACTTAAGCTATCTCATATGCAAAAATTGATACACAACAAAAACCAGATCCAGTTAACTTTTTTGTTTATAAATCATATATGTTTTGTCAAGAGGGACTGTCCACTAGCTGCTTCTGATGACATTTAGTTCATTCTGTCAGTTAGTGATTCAGCGGTTAGTGATTGGTCTCCACTTGTACAAAAGTTAAACTCCCTGACAGTGCAAAGGTACAACTCCCTCACTGAATGTTATAGTTAACCCCTGAGTAAAGTTTCTTCAGTGAAAACTAAAGGAGCCCATTGAAGACTGGGCTAGCCAGAAAAAGCTGGGGATGACTAATTGATCTGTCTGTTGTGTTAACTGATCACCTACCAAAACCCAGCACATCATGAGAGACAATGAATAGACTAATTTATAATATGATTTAGGGAATCAGGCTATTGTTTAAGCTTGATCAGTCACAAAAGGTTAAAAAAATGGTTTATTATGTGATCATTGTTTGCTATGGCATACTGACCACATGGTGTAGTGAGAATAAGAAAGATGTTGAAGTTCTTGCAGGTGATGCAGCTATCACCAAAATGCCAGAAATTAAATAATGACAACACAAATATGGTATAGAAAAGAGAGTGAGAAAGTACCAGAGATCATAGGAAAACATACAAATGCCTGAAATATGACTTAGGAAAGGAAGTGATGTTGTTAACTTTCTCAATTTAGTATTTGGAAAAATACAAAAGTGTGTGGATAAGTGAAAATTAGGCAGGATCACTATGTTATGATCAGTAAAATAAAATCCTAATTCAAGTGCTGTATTACAATGAAAGGTCTTATGTCAGAATGCTGTATCTACAATTTGTAGTTTTGGTTTCCAAGACTCCTCCCCTTAAAGATCCTAGCTTCTAGTTCAAATTAGAGCCCAACAATGCTACCATAGAACTTCTCATATGAACAGTTTAAGAAAGCAGTTCTAAACTTTGCTAACTGCTTACCAGGTATGTCACAGTCACCTGTCCAAAGGCACCCTTACTTCTACCAATCCCAATGTTAATTATTCGAGTGAAGGTTGGATCCTCCCTTACTTTCAATGGTGAAGACTGAAATATAGGATAATGAAAAGTAAAATCTAAAATTGTCAAAAATTTTAAAATTGTCAGATAGGATTGCTACAAGAGATCTAATATTAGTGAAAGAGTATGCATTACACTGTATTTGGAGAGATAACATGAAACATAGAATATTGTGTTCTTTATCTTTACACAACCATTTATAACATACTTATGTGTGCAATATGAATATTATGAGTGAAATATATACATATATATTAAAGTGTTAAAATACACCATTTCCCATCATGCCATGTGATGATTGAGTATATGCTCCAGCAGAAGTTCTACAAACAGCAAGAAAAATGAACACTGTGTGACCTAGAGAGCTAATTGAAACTTCATTACTTTGTTGGGCATGAATATTTGTCAAGGACATTTACATAATCACTGTTTGTTTCTGTATGACGTAATGCCTCCAGCAGGCCTAGCCACTTGGCCAACAATGTATTGATGTCAAGTCTTTTGATTTGACTTGCTTTTGCATTATGATAAGATCAATATTTCATATGTAAAAAAATTTAATTTACAGCAACCGATAAAGTCACCCGAAACCTAGTGATTTCTTAAACTGCTGAGATTTGTTGTTATAATCCTCTTCACATTATTTAAGCTGAGGTGGATTTCTGAAGGGACTGGGTTGAAGATGAGTTTAATCCTATCAGTTTTGAGGTAGAAGCACTGCACTAATATATATATATAAAATAAATCAGTTTTCCAAAGCTAATATTAGACATGCTTCACTCTGTGTTACAAACAACTTGAAATTTCAACTCATGTCTTTGCCATTTATTAAAATAAAATACACTGTTTTTTGCCACACAATAAACACAACAGTCCAGTCTAGGAATATTTAAATACAACAATCTAGTGAAGGGATATTCAAATACAACAGTCCAGTCTATGGATATTTAAATACAACAGTCTGGTTTTGGGATATTTAAATACAATAGTCTAGTTAGGGATATTTAAATACAACAGTCTGGTCTAGGGATATTTAAATACAACAGTCTGGTTATGGATATTTAAATACAACAGTCTAGTCTAGGGATATTAAATAAAACAGTCTGGTTAGGGATATTTAAATACAACATTCTGGCATGGGGATATTTAGATACAATAGTCCAGTCTAGGCATATTGAAATACAACAGTCTAGTCTAGGGATATTCAAATACAACAGTCTGGTTAGGGATATTTAAATACAACAGTCTAATCTAGGGATATCTAAATATAACAGTCTAGTTTTGGGATATTTAGATATAACAGTATGGTCCAGGGATATTTAAATACAACAGTCTGGTGAGGGATATTTAAATACAACTGTCTGCTCTCATCAAGCAGACTAAAGATGTCATGAAATTGCTGGATTAAATGATCTGACCATTCAGTAATACGACTATTGCGCAACTTTTCCTTAACTAGTGTATGGAATGAAAGCAACTAGTGTTGAATGTTGTTTCAAGACTGTCACAGCTTCCAAATGGCACTGTGCTAGTTTGTGCCCAGTACATGTGCTGTTATGTGGAAGCAGTTTATCCTGGTGCCAGGGGACATTTAATATCCCCGTGTCCAGATTAAAGCCTCCTACTGAAGATTCCATCAGACAATTATGATTTCATAGAATTTCAACAATTCAAAATATGTAATTTTCAAAGAAATATTTCAATATTGTACAAATTTGAGAATGTTTGTCTTCACTGAAATTGGGGACACAAAGTCATTCTTATCAATAATATATAAATGATAACTTTTCTTACATCAATAAAGCTGAATACTCCATATGCATCATCATTGGCATATATTGTAACTGTGGCAACTGTAGGTGCTGCTAGAGTTGCTGAATTTCCTATAACAGACAACTCAAAAATGTATGTTTCTTCAATCTCAGGCACAGAGTCATCCGTCACAGTGAAATTTACTGACACCACATCAGGACCTCCTGGTATGAAGGTTCCCACCTGGCTGCTACCCACAAAGTCCTGGTTTTGATTATCTACCTGTAAAAAGAATGGGCAAATCAAAGTTAGTCAAATAATTCCCACTAAAGTTATCTTGTGGAAACCAAGCTATTACATAAAGACAGATGGACAGACATATGCATGAATATTATAGGGCTCTGTCAAGCGAAGCCCTAATGAATCAAAAAACCATCAAATGTTGCAGAGATCACAGGGGCTCGTATCGTTGCTTATAATTTACCTGTCATACATATACTATATAATAATATAATAACTAGTTATTATATAGTACATGTATGACGGGTAAATTGTAAGCAACGATACGAGCCCCTGTGGCAGAGATTACAAAGCATTGTAGCAAGGTATCTTTGCCGACTTTGTAAATAATTCCCAAAGCTAGCCTGTTAAGTGATAGAGATCACACTAGGTCAGTGTTTGTCTAATGGCGCCATAAAATGAAGAAACGATCTGATAAGGTCAGAGGCTGGCTGGTGCGTGTTCTTCAGGGAATGATATTGTTATAGGCTTAAGAAGTAAGGTTAATGACTTTGTGATCTTGGAAAAGATTGAAACACGTCACTGTCTGGAAAAGTTATAGGGAGGATAGAAAAATCTGAGAAATTCTAGACTTTAGGTCAATATAAGAGAGTCCATGGTAAGATCTAGACCGGGTTGCATGCTACAGCATCAATAACTCGGACACTGCTATAACCAAAATTTGGGCTGTCTTATACAAGTGCAAGTTTTGATCAATACTGAAATGACTTTGTTAGGACTAAACTGTATGATCAGTTTCCAGAGGTACCCAGGTTAAAGTGGTACCAGTTTTGGAGAATTCAGATCTATTACTATTTTGTTACCATATCAACAAGTAATTGTAGTGTATAGTCCGTTCCGCACTGCATCTCGAATTGTATCTATCTATAACTCAGTAAATTTTCAGGTCAGCGTTATTAATTGTACCAAAAGAACCTAATCGTTTTAAATACTTTGTGTAAAACGAATTAAGTACTTTTAGCTATATTTAATGACGCAGACCTGAAAATTTACCGAGTAACAGTTGCTATCTGGAACCAAATAAGTACAGAAAACATTGAATATTTGAGGCCATTATAGAGACTTCATAAATTTTAATTGTAATACTAAAGCAACATATTGTAACTGTCAACAAAAGCAAATTCACAAAACGACGAAAATCCCCACAAGTGTGATTCCATTTTCAAAATCAAGATCGCGCTTCCAACGGTCAGCACTCCTGTTTCCAACGGCAAGTCAGCATCACATTCGCTGCTGTAAATATCCGCAAAACGATGCTTTCAACCCGCATTATCTCCCTTTGCTCTTGACACTCATAAAACAAATAAAAATATTTTCATTGTATTTTCAGCAATTAATTTCTAGATAATAAATACACACAGACTTCATTGCTTAAAATTTTGTTATGCAAAACATTTTAGAATTTATCAAGGGACTATCCCGAGGCATAGGAATCGCGAAGTATACTTGGAAAATGGAGTGACTGGTTCAATGTTCCGAAAGTTCATTGGTCCGAAAGAAGGGTTCAAAGGCCCCCCCCCCCCCAAAATGTGCTGTAGGCCGGACCATTACAAATATATTCGAAATATTGTATCTTCGAACCAATGAACCCATTTGCAAATACCTTTGGGCCAAAGAGCCTTCGGACTTGTGAAGCTCTTTATCCAATATTTACTTTTTTTTTTCTTTTTTTCCCCCAATATTTACGGACTAATTAATGATCCGTTGGACCAATGGACCCCGTGTTGTCAAAAACCTTCGGACCAACTGGCCTTCAAACTTGTGAACCTTTGAACCATTTCTTCTGAAGTTACGAATCCTCGGATCAATGGACCTTCCAGTAACGGCCTTAGTGACGTCCGATAGGTGCTGGGTGAGGGGGCGATTTCGTTTTTACATTTATTCTTACTAAATATGCCTTTTAAATTAAAATTTTCTCTGCTTTTTTTCGAACCTGCGAACCATCGAAACAGCGGAACTTTGGGCTAAAATATTCGGAAAATATAGCTATTGTACAAAAATTGTTCGGACTTACAAACTTTCGAACGAATGAAACTTGGGAAGATCGAACAGTTATCATTTAGTCACGGGAGGAATAAGTCATGCACTTCACTAGAAATATTAATTCTAACATGGCCCCTGTTAAATGCAAAATCTTAATCAGCATATATGCGAGTTGGCCTCATAGCATCTATACGAATTTGGTTAGAAAATATTTGAAAAATTGCAGTCAAACTTGTTAAAATCTGACCTTTGACACTCTAGCATGACATCACTCTTGCAGATGTTTACTCCAAGAACAACAATAACTACAAAGTTTTGTAAATTTCCACCCAGCAGTTTAAGGAGAGATGTGGTTATGGACGAATGGACTGACGATTCAGAGGGTCTTACACGATCCCGATACCTTTAAAAATAGCAGCAACAGTATTGTTATTATTATTATTATTATTAGTAGTAGTAGTAGTAGTAGTAATAGTAGCTGTTGTTTAAAGTGCTATAGTTTCTGCTGCAGTTACTGGTGTAGCGTGAAATATATGTGTGTTTGTTTACTAGGAAAGACGTAACACTGTTTAAATTTTATTCATGTATAAATTGACCAAAGTACAATTTGTTACACGATATGATTGTATTATCTTCGTACACATACTTAATTTGTTACATAATCTTAAGCGAGGGATAATGACATTCTGCCACTGCGGATATTTTTGCACACGTGTGCATCTGTGATTGTATTTCACGTGTGGACGTGCGATGAAGGCTTCCCCTAGCATGAGACGCGTTGCATCAGACCAGTGCTGCGGATAGAGGCAGGAGAACTAGGACAAAATTCCGGGTGCCCACAACGGTCAGAGGGCCCACCTCCGTCACAATTGGTAATTTATTGGGGGCCTACTGGAGAAGTTTTCATAGGGCCCACAAATTCTGTCTGCGGCCCTGCGTGAGACACGTTTGAGTCTAGCTTCAGTACACCGTCTTTAGCTGCAACGCTGGATAATCGAGGCTGTGAACTCGCATATAGAAAAATACATTCTGGCAACCGTTCATTCGTTTTTTACTGCCAGTAAATCAGTTACATGTTTTGGGATGCTAGCACTCCTGTTTCGTAATCGTGCTCGGAATCATCAATGGAAACATTTTTCATTTCAATCAACACCGTCTCGTACGTATCGTTTTATCTTCCATAGATACAGAGTAGGGTTTAGTAAACCTGTTGAGACTACTTTGCGCTGCTGAGAGAATTTCCGAATAGACACGTATTCATGTGTGCAGCCGTAATGAAATTATTTTTCTATTGCCGCCAACCACACCAGTTGATATCGATGTAGCTCCGATAACGATTCCGATAGGTGTACCCATGACAGTTGCCGTGGTTGAAATTTTCGCCACACCAAGACCAACAGTTGTCCACAAACAGCATCCACGACAATACACACGCGTCTGTTTCGCTTGTTAAACGGTTTTCATTTCGATTTAATTTCGCACCTGCTATTCCCCTTCAGTTATTTTTCGTGTTGGTAGCTTTGAGGTTCCCATCACAGTTCTTCTATTAATATTGTAATAAATTTGTAGTATGCGCATTTTGTTATAGCGCCCCGTTTTAAGGAATTCTTAAATTTTTTTGATTACTTGTTTCATTATTGGAACTCGGTGCAATGGAAATATTCCTTAGCCCGAAATAATTAGCCAGTTACTAAGAGCAAACGTCACGGAGTGAAGTGTTAGTTTCCATAATGCCAGGGGTTACTTTTGGTGAATTCAGGCCAGAACCGCATAAGTGTCCCTGTCGTACCATAGTCCCTATTAAAATCTAGTGGTGTACATTGGTGGTGTGACTACAGTGGCAGTATTTACGGTAGGAAACCGGCAAATTACACAATGGAATCAACAAGAACGGACTCGGCAGATAGCTTTTATGTCGCCATGATGGCAGATGTGATGCAGTTGTACTGGCGAAATGTGCCTTGAAATCATGAATTGACAGACCTAAGGTGGCGTAGTAAAAATAGTTCCCTGTAGTAGGGGATAGTTGTATAGTTTCTACGGCGTGAACTGCTGACAGTACGGAAAGTTGATGAACAGAAACCATGCAAATGTGCGGTTGATAGACAATTAGAATGTTGTGAGATCTGAGGTCTTGCATTGATTATAGTAAAATTTATGTATAGAATGGACACGTCGGACTTTCTAATTTACAACTGAAGTTGTATAGAAGTCTTTGGAAATTTGGGTAAACTTATGACTTCTAGCGGAATCGCGACAGGGTTTGACACCGCTCGGTCAAGCAAATACCCCTGGCTTGTAACAATATTGTCAATGCGGAGTATAATTGCATGACAGGCTGGCCTTTTTCGGGTGCAACAGGCACACGTACCTACAACCAAGGATTTTGTGTACTGATTCAACTGCAATGCAATCGTAGCAAATATCTTTCAAAGTAATATTGATGTCTCGGACGATTGTACGTTCCTGGGAATTGTCACCAAATTCACCCAAATCTACATGGATTACTCCTTTGCTCCTTGTCTTTAATGGGTGTCGTTTTTGCATAAGAACTATACCACAGATATGTGCATTTTTGGTGAATATCAGTCGAGATCTTTCTTTGGTTGATCGTGTCAATGTTGGTTAGATATAATAAAGGGGATTATAACCAACGTGGGTTTGTCGGTGAAATTGAGCGCTAATGCAATGATCCCAAGCTGGTTTCGAGTTAGTATTGAAACACAAGGGTGGTTCCAACAGTTGATTTCTATTTGGCCTCTGGTAAGACTATTTTTGAGTGCGTATGATAGACTGGTAACGCCGTTGTCAAGCAAATATCGGTCAATAAGAGGCACAAAATAGCCATCGATGTCAGCATCCTTTGTCAGCCAATTCCACACCTCATCTGTAAATTCTGCAACATAGCCATCACGTGAATGTTCAGAATCCAGATCGTATATGTCATGATAAATCTTAAACACAAACACCAAAGACGGTTATGTACCCGTCTGCATACACGTTGAGTTCTTTGAAATGAAATTTATCTCCGGCGACTAATAATTTTGGTACTGCATATGTGAAAAAGGCTCGAAACCGGCTGCCTCTAACGGCATGTCTTAGTAATGAAACAATACCCATGTGTTCATTTACCAATATTATTAATGTACTTCACTCGCCTCAACAAACACATATAATGAACAAAGGCGATTCAGACTCGCGCACCTTGAAGATCCGAAGTTCGGGTCCTTTTTAAGTAACCCCCGTCTATAATACCATAAGTAAGTCGAGCTTTTTTATAAGACGTCAAGCTTTTCCTCTTCGTCGCTGGTCGATATTTCTTTTATATATCCCCATGAAGTAATTACACTATTGTCGCATAATTGTCCACGTATCTGGCAAGTCAGAGAATTGTCATGGTACTGTCGACGTTGTCGAAACATGCTTCGATTTCCTTTCCATTGATGGGTTATTGTGCGCTGTTGAACAACGCCACGATGCTGTTGTTGACAAATCTAACCTTGATATTTTCGTCGAAACGGTTACCGTTATCGTCACATACAATATTTCAATCAGTTTCCAGAAAGGCCGTGCACGAGAGAATGTATCCAGACTTGTCGTCGTGCACTTTTAATTATATTCGTGAAGGTAAATCAGGGTCCTTATCTGGGTAGGAATATTATTAATAATTTTAGAAGAATCGATCTCGCAAGAAAGAAATGTTTATATCAAACGCGTGAATCGATACATCTTCTGAGCTCTGATGAAAAAAAACCATTCCGTTGACGATTCCGATCACGAATACGAAACCGGAGAATGTTTACGTAGCAATAGTTCAAAGCCAGTCTTGTTTACATTTAGAATAGGTTTTTCCGTTAGAACTCATCACATTCTATTACGATGCAGGTCAAGCGAACGTGTGAATTAAATCTCAGATAATCATAAATAGTCGAAAAGTATTGAGTATTTCAAATGAATTCCAATACTGAATGTGGTGATGTACCAATAGTCTTGAATAGGTTGATGTACCAACAGTCTTGATGTATCACAATGATAACCAAAATGTCTTTGAATAAAATCACAGTTATCCCAAAACAGTGTTTAGTCCTTAAAGGTATGAACACTTTGTAATTCCAATGAATATTTTTAAAATAAACGATTCCTCTCAAATTGTATCTGAACGTAACTGATAATAATTCCACACACTGATCTTAAGATATGAATGAGCAATTATATTTACCATAACCTTATATAAGTTTGTCAATAATGTTAGACCTTGAACTGAAATATCAGTAAGCAACTTAATTATAACCTATAAACATGACAAAAACCATGAGAATGATCAGGTAGGCCAAACCATTGCCCTTATTTACGGACACTGGTCAAGCACACAGTTCCATTAAAATGTGCATAACAGATCTAATATGTGCAGATAATACCCTGGAATGGTTGGCATATTAAAAGAAAACAACGTGGAATTCCGGTTTTATGGACGAGATTATAAGTATTAAGGTGGCGCTCGGGTTTGCATGTGCAGCCACACGCTGCATCGCAGCATTCATTTTGTATAAGACACGAAGCGTCGTAATGGAATGCACATCAGAACTCGTCATCAGTGTTGTATGCATCACTGATGTCTTCACTGAGCTTGCATATTACCGCGCTAAACGTGTTTGAGTCAATGATTTCATAGGTGAGCAATCCCTGACAAATCGATGTGGTCTCATTGATAACTTTATTTATGGTGAACCGACCCCACGAGCATTTCCAGCCGATCTACAAGTTCGAGGACATGTTGCTGGTCTGTGGTCACAAATCGAAAAGTTTCAAATACATCCACACGTCGGTGTACAGGCTCAGATCATGGTAGTCACGGAGATTGCGACAACCGAAGGAGGACAAGATGTTATTCATATACGCGCAGTCATGGGAGGAAATGGAAGGTCTCAATTTTAGGCAACTGAGCTTTAGAAAACTTTTTCCAGCCGTGCATATACTCGTATGGGTAGATTATTTTGCGTATTCAATTTAGGCCTTGTAAGTTCAGCGACACCATATCGACTACTAATCATAAAACGATCGTCGCTTCCTGCCGCAACATTGTTAGCGAGTTTGTCCAAACTGGAAAGAAGGGACTACAGCGAGTCAGTGAACTGCAGCTGACTTGGCTGCGACGTCATGCATTTTTATCATGTCATTGGGAAGAATGCTTGCTATTGTATTCGATGCCATTTCGAATCTTCTCACTATTAATTGACAATCATACGGGCAAGGTTATGATCTATGAGGCTAGAAAAAGCAAAACCAACAACTTTAGCAAAGTCAAAAATAAGTTAGCTCACTAAATTATAAAATGAAAATTTAAGAGACACTTAACAGTATTGTAAATTAAATCCAAAATAACCCTAAAAGTTCTATCATAAGTCCAAAAGAATATAGTGAATTCCAGGTCTTGATTGTGATGATTCACCAATAAACTTTAATGTGCTGAAGTGCAAACAGTCGTAATGTACCACAGTGGCATTGTCGTATTTGAATGAATTGACAACAATCCCAAAACAGTGTTTAGTCCAAACAGTCATATGAACACATTTTAGTTCCAATACATAATTTAAATAAATGATTCCTCTCTCTCATCTCCCTAAACACAACATTAAATACTTTTGCATACTGAAAATAAAATACAAAGAGTAATAGGAATAATTGTTCACTTCTCTCCTTATATACATATCCACGACTCTATTACGACTCTATATTGCAATTCACCTCCAAGTAACATTTTCCGCAATACATTCCTACGTAACATATGTCAGAATACTCAATAAAACAAATGGAAAATCGCCTCAGTCTGTAAACTGGTTCATTATTAAGACTAGGTCTAGTACCCGAACACAAGAGAGCAACTTATTTATATCTTTTTTATCTTAAAACATAATCTACAATCATTGATGAAAATTAGCTTCGAAATGTGTCATTTTCACATGATCATTACAATCTACAATCGTGGACAAAAATTAAAGACACAATATAAATAAACATAACAATGCGTTGTGTGCGACTCCTCTGTGCGTGCGCGCCAGTGATGTGGTCGGTGGAGCTGAAAGCTCCTTCACAGATCCAGCAATGAATCGCCGCGGAAAACTCGCGAAGGCCATCACGGCACAAGATTATTTCCTCGGCGAGAAAAACTGTTTTCCGACCCATTCACTGTAACCTCGAGCAATTTAACGAATTCCTCATCCGAATATTTATCGCGATATATCATTGGCGGCTCAGTTACTCCATCAGATCCAACAACGACACTGGAAAAGCCGCATGGAGCTTTATCAGTAACTTGTGTTGTATTTGATGGAGCCGTATGGGCGTCGGGAACCGAAGCTTCCCGGGTACACGATATGGTACTTTCATCTTCTGTTGCCCCACGGTGAATTTAAAAATATTTTAAAGCTACAATTTCTGTTTTCTGCCTGGATTTGTTGAACTTGTTTGTTTGTTTGTTGTTTATTGGAGGGGGATACTAAGTTTGTTGTACCAAAAATAACATACATAGACAATCTTTTCGGTAAAATAAAGATGAAATCGTATAATAAATATTTGTGGCATATTTCAAGCACATATATTTCTGCCTGATTTTAATCTAATACAGTTGTAGGTTGTATTTGGCTCACTTAATCGGTCTAAGTGTCGGTTGTGGCGCACTTTTGGCACATAATTTTAGACAACGGTGATCAAAGTGTTTTCTGCCATACTTGTGGCAGACAATTATATTTTCTAGCAAACTTCTGGCTACATGAGTTTGTTAGACTATACAAATCACATTCTCGCATACGGAGTGAAACTATTTCGGCGCATCTGTCATGTTGGATTTTGTTAAGAAATTGTTTAAATGTATTCTAGCAAGATTCACCTCCCCTGAAAACTCTTCTTACGAAAGAGGAACATGTTTGTTTTTAAAAATCGATGTATGTCAATATTATGTTTTTAAAAACATTTTTTAAACTATGAAAAGATGTTATTTTTGTTGCGCTGAACTTTGCCAAAAAATGTATAATTAATTTCACTTTAAACTTCACGTCTACCGAAATTGCTACGTTATTACTTAGTAACAACCTTTCCATACCTATTTATAGTTCGACTGACGATATTGCATAGAACTATGACGCCAATCAATTCAAACCTTTCTCACATAACGTCCAATCAGTCCAATCTGAGTGAAATTTGTTTTTCACAGAGATGCGCAACGGACATTCTGGCTCTGCCGATTTGTCCGTATACAGATCATTGGTGGGCCAGACGAAAACTGATTTGTGTGTCGCAACCTTGCCGAAGCATTGCTGAAATACTAACCTAGCGTCAAACTATTCACTTCTGTACATTTTTTGTGGCAGTTTAAGTCCTTAATTAGATTAATTACTAATGGCCAGTTATGATAAGCAATGTTTGACTGGACATTTGTTCTAAGTACAGCTTACTTAAGTTGCAAAAACAAAATTGACTTCCTGCACTATTTGACAGTTGAGACTTTTCTCAAACGCTTTCACAGCCACAGCCGTTTATACAGGCCAACATGAATATCACCTTCCTGCTAACTCAGTCTTAAGTTTTGCATGCACTAAAAAGCAACTTATTTGCCCCAGTTACCCATTCAGTCGACCCCTGAATGAATGTGACTTTTTCCATGTTTGCTCTGGATATCACTGGTATTTCTTAATAAGTAATTTAAATCAACGTTTACGCTATTTATTTAGTAATCATTTATAATCATTTAGGTTCCAATGTGTGGAGTTTTTTAAATTAGTGTGAAAATAACATCGAGTAACAGGCTAACTAAAGCACACCAAACCTTCTCTGTGCAGTACCCCGTCATTGTAACACTATCAATAGAAGTCATACATTTTAACTCTACTTACACAATAACGTAATGAAATTGAGACCAATGACTATCCACGATTTATAACAGGAACCGTGCTATAAGGAAGGACCTTGTGGTGAGGGAATGTTGTTAGACATTTTTTCTCGTTTCTTTCGAAAATAATGAAAACTAGAGTTTGCAATCGTGTCGAATATCCACACTTTTCCAATTTTACCCCCACCCCCTTCTAACCACTACATACGTGATCCAAAGGCTCCCTTCTCATTACTGCTGAAATATCATATTAAATAAAATCAGCATCCCTCAGTTAGTGTGGAAATAATCCGCGTTACAGGAACTGATTGACGGATGGTTGCATGCATGAAAGCATGGAGGCACAAAAGAATATGAATGGTCACATTATTTTCTTAGAAGTACAGACATCACAATTAAGATGAACTTAAACAAAGTTAATAAGAATTCAACAAAATTTAGAGCAGAAAATTACACTTGTGGTGTATTTAATAAAGACAATACTAATATTTTTAAGAAAAGAAAAAAAGAAACGGTTATGGAAGGAAAGTGCAAAATCTTTTCCCTTTTCATTTTTTTCATTAGACTGTCATTTGTTTGTAATCATTTAACAGAATGAACCTTGCATACAGACTAACTATACTCACTCTAACTATGACATTAAGTATTTCATTGATTTGGCCATTTCTTTTGATTTGTAGCTGTAGCTGATCTCCCTCAGACACAAAAACATTGGTCTGCACAAATTGCACAGTAACCTGTCCCTCGCACATTCCACAGTACGCCAAGAAAAACACTAAACCCACGAACATTCCTCTCAGTTTCCTGTAAAAGAAGAATTAAAAGTTAATGGTAGCAACAGTGCCAGAAAGAGCTGATAATTTGTTGAAAATATCTTTAATGTTTCGCACAGTAAATACGAGTGGCTCAAAGTGTTCAATATATGGATTGAGGTATACATATTAAGCAAGAGCACGAGAAAGAGATTACAGTGACTTAAGCTGTTCATGTTGGTGATGAGATTTTATCGATAATCTTGTATCTCAACATTGAGTTTGGTGAGTGTAGGACTTACATTCTA
Organism: Megalonaias nervosa; assembly: GCA_016617855.1. NCBI lineage: Eukaryota > Metazoa > Mollusca > Bivalvia > Unionida > Unionidae > Megalonaias > Megalonaias nervosa. Next base: position 111,786 of record JAECUM010004774.1, on the reverse strand, counting down.
AAAGAAAATGTCTAAAATGGATTCCAAGGATAAAATTACTGCGCATAACAAGCAAGTCACAATAATCTACTTTCCATATGGTGGTGTGAGAATGATAAAGCGGGATCGAACGATATTTAAATAAGTAAATTACGTCCCCCAAAATATAATGGTTTAGTCTTGAAAGGTTTTTGTGAATAAATGTCCAATATTGGTGAAGGAAGAGTTAATAAAAATAATTAAAAAAACCCTGCAATTTTCCAACTGGATGAATTTTTAACTTAGGTTTCTCCTTTAATTATTTCAGAATAGAGACCCAACCTCCAACCCACGAAAGACATGCACTGTAATGACCAAGTGTAAGATAGATTTAATTTCTAAAAAGTACTGACTAATGTTAATTGTTTAGAACTGACATATGATTAAATTTCATGATGTGTTACGTATATGTAATTAAATTGCTTGAGTGTTAGTTTTAAAATTCTTTTTTATTTTAATTTTGTTTCATTACATTTTATTGTAATGATAATTTTCATTGGATTTGAGTCTCTTTTCGCAAAATTGGCTTGACCCGATTAGATTATAATGTTACTTCAGCACTATTTTTAGCTCACCTTGGTTCATAGATCTTGTAAACATCGAGTAAAAACGATTGGCTATTACCAAAGTCATGATCTGCTTGCGTGATAGCTCTAATTTGTAAACAACTTTTTTATTGAATCTTATAGTAAGATTCGCTAAGTCTTTTAAGGCGTGCGTGCAAATTATCATTTTTTTTTTATTGCGCTGTTCAAGTTAGAAATCACGTAGCCTGTCACGTGAGTCACCATGTGATCTAAAATCGAGGCTTAAAACAGCCATTTTCTACTAGATCTAGTCAGAGTCGTATCTTTACACCTTGAGGGTACAAGGTGTTTCAATTGTTGATGTCAGATTGTTTTGAAGTTTATCTATATTTTGGGATTTAATAATTCATATTCTCTAGAAAACAAAACAAGTGCTTTTCTTTATGAAAATTCTGGGACAAAGACGTTTCGTGGAAATTTATTCTGGAATTCTAAACAGAACATTATAAATTGTGATTCAACGAGGAATTGTTGCCATTTGTACAACGACCTCATCCGACGTCATCACCTTCGATATTGGTATTTCATCGAGATTCGAACCTGGATTCAATTAGAACTGTTTAGTGATAGGACTTATATTTTTCCATCCCAAGATTAAATTTTGGATTATATTCACAAACCGTAAGTCCTATTTCCTATTTTTACATTGTTTTCTAGGGAAATAAATCATCTTTGTTAAATTTACAAAGCTTGTTGGCTTCACTCTTTTCTTTTGTTACTTTTGTACGAGCCTACACGTAACAGATGTGAAATCCGAAATTCAGCATTCTTTGGCTCAGACATGTAGACAATGAGTAAAACAGGTGTTACCTTTACAGGGTGGACTTATTTCGACGGAATGTTCATCAAATGATATGTCACTTTGCAAAAAGCTAGGAAAGATCTGAAATCTATATAAAGTTTGTAATTGTTAAACACTAAAGCTAACTTTAGGATGCTGAATTATTCAGAAAGGAGTGAATAACCATTATCACACCATTCATCCGTAACAATAGGTATGTATTATGAAAACTAAATTCCCTTTTCAACGTGCATTTTAGGATGTTAAAACCAATTGTTCATTGATATAAACGTTAAATATTGATTAGCATGATGACACATGTACACCGACGACTTCGGTTGAATAATGGTTCACATCTGCTACTTATTGGGGCTCTCCAAATTTATGCCAAAATTGTGTTGAGCAACTAGGCTTATTGAGTCATTGACAACCACGCCTTAAATACAGCAATAACTTCTACCTACGTAATCTAAATTAGATACTATGATCTCTGCACCTCACAATTTTGAATAACTGATTATACAGTCTGTTTGTCAATTCCGCCCTAACCCCACCTACTGGGGGGGATCGGGGATGTGAAAAGACTATTCTGCATGTCGTATGAGGCGAGCGACTGAAACTCCCTGTTTGCCATGACGTGCATTCCATAATGGTCTAATGAGGTCTTGGACCGTTTGAAAAAGTGCGATATTTTGATCTTGCATCTTAAGAATTCTGCATAATTTTGCCTTTATCTTTGTTGTATATGTCTATTTTGGATGTTTCTGAACATTTATATCGTTTGTCCTTATCTTTGTTATGTATGTCTGTTTTGGATGGTTCTAAACATATGCACCTTTGGTCATTTGTCTCATAATATATATTTACGTTTGATTGGACGGGTTTGTCTTCCTGGTTATTTTGGCAAGTTTTCTTTCCTTCACTGTTTTAGCTCATAGCTTTTGCTTGGTACTATATAACTAGAATGTGCTGATGGCCGTTTAACCATATATTTAAATACATAATACATACTCGGCATTAGATGTTGTGTTGACTGAGACCTTTGGGTCAGACAGATGTCGTCCTGGGTCAAACGTTCGAGACTATTGGGATTCTCCCCCTCCCCCCCCCCATTTAAATTCCCTTCTTGGGCATGAAAAGATTAATTCAGATATGCAACCAGATTCATGCCGATAGGTTTATTCTAACTCCTAAAGACTGAACCCCAGGGCACATCCGTTAGATCTATCCTAATTACAGAGACTGAGAAATAGTGAACATATTTGGAGCAGACGCGGGGGGGGGGGGGGTGTGTGCAAAATAGATAAATCTGGAGATACGTGTTTTGCAATCACATTTTAACACTCCTGTTGTTTATTTTGGATTTTCATGTTTTCTCTATTACTTGAATGTGGACTCTAGGGAAAATTGTGCCATACTCAATCAATAATTAAAGGCCATTGATCTCATTCTTGAGATTTTCGAAGGCGTCTTTCTCTATCTGCAGATAATTAGATTTACGCCCCTTTTCAATTATTTATGGGAATCCTTTTTATGTACTTGCCTTAAGAATTAAACAAATAATGCCTAGTTTTAGGCAGCATTACCAGTCTCAGTGAGTATCACAACAGTAGCCAAACTCTATGAAGCAATGACGTGGGTAAAAAAGGAAGAATCTTGAAATATCTGGCACGTCATAACATTTGTGAGAGAATTAGATGTGTCCAGACAATAATCCCAGAAAAGGACTGTTAGCTACAACCCGCTCAAAGCCCCCCCCCCCCGGTCAATAAATAAATAAATAAATAAATAAATAAATACAAACAAAATAAAAAGCAAACAACCCTCACCCCCCCCCAAAAAAAAACAAAACATGATGCCCATTTATGCTTGAGACTGCAATTTCTTCAGCAGATGGCCAAAAAAATCTGGGTCAGTAGTAATCTTTCTTTATAAATTCCGTCCAATACTGTTGATGGCATGTTATACAAATAGTTCCGTTAAGGTTTCACTACTTCGTTTTCGTTTTCACCCATAATTTGATGGCACATTTAAAGGCGCTTATGACTGGATGTTTTATGTCAATCTTCGTCAACTAGTTTATGACCAATCTTTTGAGATGAAGTTGTTTGTAGATTATTTTATCTTTAGAGAAACAGCCATTTGTTTAAATATGAAATGCCTTCAACTCAAGATGCTTATTGTCAAATTAACAACATTCTGTTAAGCTATTATTACCTGTTCCGTATTTTACCAATTATTTTTCATTTTTGTAATGGCGGTCACCTTTGAAAGAAATGACTTGTAAAAATCCAAAAGCCATGCATGACACAGTGTTTTCTATCACATTCGGTAAAATTCTGAAGAGAGGTTATTGAGAAGCAGTAAAGAAAAGGTTTTATTTTAGCAATTGCAGCCATATTTGATGGCGGATCGGAATCATTTGCACAGACTTAAGACCCCTTTATGTAAGAATATTTTGCAAGTCAGTTTTGTAAGATTCTGTTAAGAGATTTTTCGGAAGTCGTGCAAGGACTTTTCTGTTTTAGTAATGGCCGTCGTATAGGACGGCGGATTGACATTATTTTCATATGATTAATAGCACTTCATAACAGTATGCAATTTGTCAATTTTCAACAATTTCGTTTAGCGCTATTTGAATAAAATCGTTTAACTTTTGTTTACTTTTGTAACGGTGGCCATATTTGATCAGCAACATTTGCATAAATCGGAATACCCTTCATGCCGCTTTGATTTTGACCAAATTTTCTAACATTCCGTTGAGCAATTTTTGAAAAGAAGTTCAAGGGATATTTTTATATTTTTAGTAACGGCAGATAAATTTAGTCCAATTCTTTTGATTTTGTTTTGAAAAGTAGTAGTAGTTTAATGGCTTGTTTATTTTAGTAAAAACGACCATGTTTTATGGCGAATCGACATCATTTACGTAACAATGAAATACTTTTCTTGCGAGAAAACTTTGTGCCGAATTCGATCAAATTCTGTTGAGAGGTTTCGGACTGATGGATCGACATCATTTTTGTAAAACCTTACTCTCTGCCGTACGCAGGACCTTACAATAAACTCACATCGTATTACAGTCTGGTAAGCTAAAATAAATTTGTTTACATAGATAGCGTGCCAGGTATGCTGAATAATTATTGACAACCTTCTGTGCTCACGATCCATAATACAGACAAAAGACAGGGTGGAGAAATTATTTGCTCTGCAGCCCAGCACCTGTTGAAAATTTGACTACGCAGTAAATTTGTTTTTTGTCACATGTCGAGAATTTAGTTCTACAATATGAACGATAATACCAGAAGTGTTGTTCTTGGCAAGTAGACAATATTTAGTTATATCCACGTTTGTAAAATATGAGAGTTCAGATCACTTGATTAAACTAATGTCTTCAGATGGCGATTGATAATATTAAGAATGATCTTAACAAAAAATACCTCTATACAGATAATCCGAAATAATAGTCCAGTTGACATGCAGAACCCGTAATTAGTTCCTTTGATATCTAACACCTTATGCAAAAACTGAAATTGTTTAGTGCAATTCGAAGGTAAATTACTCGGCCCCATAACCCTTGAAAAGCTTTTGCCATGGCGCAAAATTCTTACTTTCTTTCAAATTGTTTCTGTAAACTATATAATTTGTTGATTTAATATATCATTCGGCTTGCAAGCTTTAATTCAGATGAGTTCTAGCAGGCTCTGTTAGACACTGACAGAACAAATTAAATGAAAGGATACTTTTATCATAAACTATTATGTAGAATATATTTTAATCCACGTTTGTTGTTATTATCATATAATTACACCTTTCCAAGTACTTCATGTTACCAAGAAGATGAATCCTATCATGATGCTATACAGCATTCATAGTAACCCTTTAGAAGGGGTAGCAAAGATTTTGGAGGCATCAAGTGGAATCAACCAAATTACTAAGAAAGATAACTCCATGATAACCTTCGATCAGACAAACATCGATTAGTCTGTCTGTCCTCTAACTGAAATGAATACTACACCGTAGGGTTATCATGTGTGGGGTTCTCTGGCACAAAACAAAAAAAGCAATGACAAAATCCCACCTACTTTTTAAAACGCCTTTTGAAAGGACCAACATTCACTCACACACTGCCAACACAGGGTAGGATGTGAAAGAGAAATATAGAATTTAAATCACTTTTTTATACAAATAACGCTCTCAGCCACCTAGTATCCTTCATGAATAAATTAAGATCTATGATGTCCGTACCGTCCTCAACCCTCCATTTAAAAACAAATCTACTATCCCCCATTCGTATAATTGCATATTTTTACAAGTGAAGTAAAAGAAGAGATAAAAGTAGGATGCCATTTTTTTCTTCATTTTTCTGTTTCTTTTTTGATTGAGGCATTTGGAATAAAAGGGGAAATTAACTTAGCATGTTAGGTCTTTTTGTCGGGAAATGTAATACGTCGGAATTTGTCTGCCCTTTAACAAATTAATGTGACGTCCTTTATGATGTCCCACACTTTCCTACTCTCCCTTTTTTAAAAAAACAACAAAACTACCATCCCATTCCTATTATAATAATCTTTTTAATTTACTTATCAGTGGAGTGAAAGAAGAGAGAAAAGTAGAACGCCATTTTTTAAAAACTTTTTTCTTCTTCGACAAAATATGTATCTCTGGGAAATAAACATTAGGTTGCCAAGTTTGTGAGTTTATAGGGACATGGGTAAATCATATGCTGCAAATATTTATAGGTTTATCTTGTATGAATCCTATATGACGCTGAAGAGTGGAGATTTAGTTTGAGAAATGTTTGCTGTTGTCAATTTTGCAATTCTCACTGACAATCAGTTGAAGTTGTGCATAAGTGCTGGGAAATTTTTGTATCATTGGAATGCATAAGGCTGGGAAATTTTTGTATCATTGGAATGCATAAGGCTGGGACATTTTTCTATCATTGGAATGCTTAAGGCTGGGACATTTTATATCATTGGAATGCACAAGGCTGGGAAATTTTTCTATCATTGGAATGCATAAGGCTGAGAAATTTTTCTATCATTGGATTCAGAAGATTTTTTATTTTACTTTGATACATTGTGTAATGAATGCAGTACGATTTGGCGCATGTCAAGCAATTACACTGCTAAATTCTGCCAGCCTACAATTGACTTTCATCTTTCCTGACGATTTGGCTCGTGTGAAACATTACATTGTTAAAAAAAAATTACTGTAAATTTGATTTGTGCAAGCAACATCTTCACCAACCAAGTTTCCGATGTGATAACCTTATCTACACCTTGGCGTATCGAACGGATATATTGGTGCTTTGTCCTAGCAACATCTATTGGATTTCATGAGTTGCCTCTTTGAGTATGTAATACCAACTAACCAATAGCATGGTGTATTGTACATCGGCCGAAAATGGTGGGGCAATTGACCTAAAAAGGATACGTTGGAATTTTAACTTCGAAAGTATGACTGTACACCAGAGGGGAGCCATTACAGGTGTATTTGAGTGAAAGGTATTTGTGCAAACACGGACCGGCACTAGAAAATTGCCTATTGATCAGTCCATTCAAGATGTGTGCTCTACTTATCTCGATCATGTAGGAACAGTGTTCAAATTTGAACAACTTAATTTTGATTGGATCTGGTGGCTTGCCGCCGCATCCAATGAAATTCACAAATCCGAAGCACATAAATATCTGCTCGATATGCCAAGGTGTGGATAGGGTTATCGTACCGGAACCTTGGCTAGCGAAGATGCGCAAGCAGTGGAGAGAACATTTTTTACGACTCTCTGAGGAGGTTCTAAAAGCACCTGCGTCATTTCAGTTGATTTGCCCTCCATTGAAGAAACTCAGTGGAAAATATTACCTATGATCTAGATTTTTAGAGCAGCAATAGATTTTGCTAAATTGTTAAACAGAATTTGGAAGGAAAATAAGATTTCGTGTACTGTAACATTTTCCTGTGCTAGTCTTCGAAAATAATAGAACAAATTTCAGTTCAGTTTTTCGTGACACATTGGACAGATTTATTTTTGCCAAATTAAAGATCGATTGTTGCATTTTCTGTTTGAATGTACCCTATAGAGAAACACATAAAGATTGAGAGAGAGAGAGAGAGAGAGAGAGAGAGAGAGAATCCTATCATGATGAGAAATCCTGTGTTAAAAATCCTATCGTAAAGCGGGACAGTTATAATTATGCTTTAAATCTAAATCATTCTACCATATGTTTTGCGTAGGCTGTATGTAAAAATTCCTGTTGGCAATAATTATAACTTCGGGATTTACTCAACATGCTGCAGACCATACAAATTATTATTATTATTATTATTATCATCATCATCATCATCATCATCATCATTGTAACAATCCAGGGGTTTTACTTGACCGAGCGGTGTCAAACCCTGGCGCGATTTCTCTTGAAGTCATGAGTTTCCCCTAATTCCAAAGACTTCCATAAAACTACTGTTGTAAACTAGAAGCCCAAAGTGTCCATTCTATAAATAATTTTTTCTCTAATTACAAGACCACAGATCTCACAACTTCCCAATTGTATATCAACCGCACATCTGCATGGTTTCTCTTCATTAACTTTCCGTAACGTACCGTCAGCATTTCGCGCTGTGAAACTATACTACACTACCAACTAATACAGGGAACTATTTTTACTACGCCACCTTAGGCCAGTCAAACCATGGTTTTAAGCCACATTTTGCCTTTAACTTTGCATCACATTTGCCACCATGGCAAAATAAATGGTACCTGCCGATGACGGAACAGTCCCTTCTCGTTTATTCCATTATGTAATTTACCAGTCTCCAATCATAAATACTGCACCTGGAGTCACACAACCAATGTACACAACTAGATTTTAATAGGGACTATTGAACGACAGGGACACTCGTGTGGCTCTGACCTGAATTCACCAAAAGTAAACCATGGCATCATGGAAACTCACTAATACTTCGCTCTGTGACGTTTGCTCCTAGTAATTGGCTAATTATTTCGGACTGAGGAATATATTCCCAGCACCGACTTCCCATAATCAAACAAGTAATCACAAAAATCTAAGAATTTCTTAAAACGAAGCGCTATAAACAAATACGCATACTCCAAATTTATTACATTATTATTTTCATTATTATTATTATTATTATTGTGTGTGTGTGTGTGTGTGTGTGTGTGTGTGTGTGTGAGAGAGAGAGAGAGAGAGAGAGAGAGAGAGAGAGAGAGAATATTTCATTTATCAGTTTCTGAATCCAGGGTTATTTTGATACATTATTGAATGAACACAGTACAATTTGGCGAATGCCAAAAATTACATTGCTACAGTTCTGTCAGCATATCATTGATTGTTAATCTTGGATTACGACTTACTGTGTGTTGACAAGGAAACTGTTACAACACACACTGTCTATCCTACCACTGACTTTTTGTTTACTCAGTGCACGGCTTCAAAATAACTTGGCAGCAAAGGATGTGACATTGAAAAATGGCGTGTGTGTGTAATAATCCATAGAATAAAAATATTTAGCGAGAGGGGTATTTAGGGTCCATAAATATCGAAATTGGGGAATACAAATCTTGGTCTCTCGTTTGTTTTGTGAGAATCGTAGAAAAGACAATCTTTGCAGGACCTGACCGCAGCTTTTAATGAGTCAAGCAGTGGTAACCCAGAGAGAGAGAGAGAGAGAGAGAGAGAGAGAGAGAGAAAGGGATGTGAGTGATTATGATTTTTAACGTAGCTTTAACAATTTTTCAGTCATATCACTACGATGTCTGCAGTGTGGCAGTTTATAGTGATGTCTAGCACTGGGGCATCATGCCGCAGACATGTAGCATGAAGTCCCACCCAGTCACATTATCCTGACACCAGGCCGACCAGTCCTAACACTAACCTCTTAATGCTGAGCGCCAAGCGAGGCAGCTGTTAGTACCATTTTTGTAAGTCTTTGGTATGACTCGACCGGGGATCGAACCCACGACCTCCCGCATCCGAGGCGGACGCTCTAACCACTAGGCCACCGGAGCGGTGAGAGAGAGAAAGGGGTTACTTTGCACAAATCAAGTCACGACATACAACCTTACATTTTTGGTATATTTTCCAGAATAAGAATTACGATGAAATTTGAAGAACACATCGCAAAATATCACATCCATCGGAAGTCAAATCTGTGTAAAATCACATATGATTGAGTTGCATCAACACTCTAGTCTCTTTTTAGTAAGCGTAGATGAAGTGTTCTCACAAAATAATCCACTACTTTATGCCAGCCACTTATACATTTGCATAAGGTTGGCATATTTTTTTTACATCCATTTTTCTTCGTACGGTATGTCAGTAGCTTGTTTTTGTAATCTGACTGGATGTTAATTTGTTCAAAGAATAAACCGTACATTTTTCGCTATTTCTCTTCCGACAGCGAGATAGCGAATGAACCAGATTCCGATGTAAAAGTGTTACCATTTGGTTTGGTAACCAGTCAGCAAGCATATTCTGACCGACATTTTATCAAAACTTATTTTACTTTTTTACCAAAATTATAGCCAAGTTAGATTTTATTTCCTGTAAAGTTGTAATGTTGGGCGTTATGGAAAAGACAAAAGGCTAGGTTTGTTTTATAGTGACACTTTCGATGTATTTTTTTTGTGTGTGTGTGAAGCGTAATATCGGTCATAACATTTATCTGTTTGAATTTTGAAAACGTCAAAGCCAGAGTAACATAGCCTACAAAAACATAGGAGTAAATAGGAAGAGAGGCACCAAACTCAAATCACGCTTACACCAAAAATCATCAAGAAATGATCACACAATTCCAATAAGAATACGGATGCTACGTGGCTTTCAGTGGCGCCGCATACAACAAAGAAAAGAATTAGCACACTTTCAGATTAGTGTTTTTGAAGAGAACCCCTATACAATACCATGTACCTCCATGGAACAGAGATAGCCAAGAGCTACCACAAAATTGACTTCCAGAAAAATTTGAACGAGGGCAAACACATACCCAGTAAAACATGAAAGAGTTTAAGTCCCAAATTTCACCCAAAAAAAGCAGCTGGCTTCATTTTGGGGTTGTGGAATCATTATTAGAGACATTGTAACGAGAGTACCAAGATAAGATGAAGATTTAGTCCATTATTTACGACCGTTGCGAAGTTTTCTGTCTGGATCCAGTTTAGCATACATGCAACATTAACACCTTCCAATATCACCTTCAAAGTTCAAAACTTTCAAGAATCGAACGATGCGCTTAACATCGCCAATGGAAAAGCTACTCTTCACACGACTCACGTTTCACTTCCAAGAGGCAACGGAAAACACAAGAAGAATTTTACTGGAGGATGAACTTCTCGGTGCCAAGCATAGCATCATCCAGACTAACAACTATCAAGACCAAATGTGTTTAGCCCATGCCATCGCAGTGGCTAGAGCTTATGCCGAGAAGAACAATATAGGAAAATGGAAACGATTATGGGATAGCATTAGAAAATCGGACAGAGCTAAACAACGGAGACAAACAGGAACTCTTTTGCAGCAAGATGGTATTTACAAAGAGCCGCTGTGTGGCATTCCTGAAATACAGAAACTTCACTTCAAGATCACTTCGATGTCATTACAACTATCACAGAATTTCTCGGATACGGATAATATTGAGAGAAATGCGTCCATGAACTTAACAGTCTGGAGCAACATATTCATTGTGGAGAGAGATGACGTGGTTGCATTCTGGAAAGACGAAAAAGAATTCGATAACCTACTTGCAGACGATAAAGTTCAACTTGTTACGACGTCATCGCACGAAACAATCTCAACAGGAGAAATGTTCATGCAAATTATTAACAGTTTGTTCTACTGGTGGAAAGCATGTTTAGACGAATAACTAAATGTAGCTTTTTGTAACCAAGTCGTCGAGTTAGAACATCAATTTTACATTTAAAGATATGACAACGAACTCGAGGAAGACTCTAACGACGACCATAAATATAAAAAGAAAAAATAAAGAGGATCATTGTGTGGATTTTGTCGTTTATTATTTAGAATTTTCACAAGACGCTGGAATTAACATCCTTAACTTTCGTGCAGATTATTTCCGTTAGAGGGTTCAGAGTACGTACATACGTACATTCAGGCCAAAATAGAAATAGCGTTATACTTTTACAAACAAACTGACTCATCCTCTGAAAAACACATCAATACATTTTTAAGCAATACATTTTGTCCTTACACATTTCAACATTGCTGGCTAATGTAAAACTCCCCTAGTTCGTATACGTTTTACCCTGTTTAGCATAGGATTGCCCCTTGTCCCTATAGTGTCCCACTATACTAATTACCAAACATTATGAATGAAAGGCATTTAGATGTTCCAAGTTGTATATAGTTTATCTAATATTTCGAAAGAACTCGATACAAGAACACAGGTCCTTTGTGAGGAATGTACCATATCCGCGGATGGTATCAGTGATGGAACTCGTTCTAAAACACCTTATAAACAACACCTGAATTGACATCATTAACTATTGAGTACAGCTCATACTCTAAGATAGATACAGATCAGTGATGTATTTTCATTGCGCTGTAAACTGTCATTTTCAATGGTACACGTGTCCTTGCTCCAGCCCGGATAAAGTGCAAAATACCAGATGGCATTGCAATTAAAAATAAGGCTAAAATATACCAAGTTGATGTACAAACTACATGCATAGAATGTTACCATATGCAATTTATTAAATCTCTGTAGATTAAGAACAGGACGACTCCCAAGGAGGGTAGAGCATAACCCAAGGAGGGCAGAGCATAACCCAAGGAGGGTAGAGCATAACCCAAGGAGGGCAGAGCATAACCCAAGGAGGGCAGAGCATAACCCAGGGAGGGCAGAGCGCAGCACTCTCTTCAAACAGACTAGGGTCAACACTGTTATACCTTGAACTTTTAATAGCAAATGAGGCGTCTGTGTGTGTGTGTGTGTGTGTGTGTGTGTGTGTGTGTGTGTGTGTGTGTGTGTGTGATTTTGATTTTTAACGTATCTTTAACAATTTTCAGCCATATCGCTACGATGTCTGCAGTGTGGTAATTTATAGTGATGTCTAGCACTGAGGCATCATGCCTCAGACATGTAACATCCTGACACCAAGCTGACCAGTCCTAACACTAACCTCTTAATGCTGAAGGGCAAGCGAGACAGCTGCTAATACTGTTTTTATGTCTTTGGTATGACTCAGTGGGGGTTCGCATCCGACGCGGACCTTCTAGCCACTAAGGCCACCGGAGTGGTCCAATAGCAAATAATCTTCCCTGGAAGATCCAAATAAAGAATAGTTACTTTTCATGTAGTTTTCTTTAAGACGAAATCCTAGACACTGCAGATTCGAGTGCAATTAATTAGGTTATGTATAGTTGTTCGTTCTTTGAATATAGTTCATTAGTATTTTACGCTTATTATAAGCAGGTCACTGAAGCTATTGAAAATGGAGAGATATAGGAACTTTTATAGCAAATTTGCTATAACAGTTGTAATGAGAGATGTGTGGACAGAATGCTAAATGATCTCGACTTGTCTAAACTGTAACTGCGATGCAAAGAAAACTGTTATCTGTTGATCTTCATTATCCCAGGTATGGTTTCAAAACGAGACGCTGACAATCTTAGATTACATTAAAATGGAGGAGGACATATTAGACCCAGGTTTTTAGAGGTTGTAAAGCGTCAGCATTTTTACAAAAAGTGGAAAGAACAACATTAAATCACAGACAACCCCTCGTTTTATCGGTGTAACACATACGACCAGTATAAATTAAAGAAAGACATATTAAAATTATAGAGATAGATTGCTCACTGAAGACGTTAAAACTCTATGTATGTATGTATGTATGTATGTATGTATGTATGTATGTATGTGTACTCAAATTCCTATTGTGATATAGTATATTTATTCATAAATGATTGTTCTTCAATTGCCCAGAATTCCCTTTCTCATGACTGTAACATAAATTAGGTTTACTGATCGATTCTTTTAAGAACTTTACATTCGTCCAGCCTCGCACGGATTATGTATACAGAAATTGCGCAGAGCGCATGAGTCGTCAGGTATGTAGGCGCATAATCAATCGGAACGTCCTTTACTTTTTCTAAGAGACAAAAATATGCTTCGGGATGTAGGTATGAGCAGCAATTTATAGAAAAATCAAAAATTTTTGCAATAGAAATTTCCTCGCAACAGAAGAAACTGCAAGCTATTTTGGCTAGCGCAGCTATTTCTAGAATTGGATTAAGTGTATGATTGACTGAGAAGTTGCGGGCGAAAAAAAAAATGCATTAGCAACTCCTCGGTTAATCCTGGTTAGTAAATAGCCGAGATGGCCCGAATTGCAGATTTACATACATTCCAGGCATTATTCGTAGGATTCACCTGGAAGTTGCTAATGGGCTTGTAATAACATAAACATATTATTTTAAAAATAATATTGATAATTCTTAAAATATACTTACGTTCTCTGACTTTTAGACAGGCCAATACAAAACAAATACCTTTTAATTGCACATGCACTATGGGCACATCCTGTACGTCTGTTTAATGTGAGGCAAGATCAATGTAAATTGTACAATACTTGATTGCACATCTACTATAGGCACCTACTGTACGTCTGTTCACATTCTTAGTGTGAGGCACGATAAATGAGAAGATTTTTTAAAAAATTTACATGAAGACTGGGTTTAGATTAGAATGACAAAGAATGAAATGTTAGAGCTGCAGCTAAAAACATCATTTGCGAATTACAGCAAAATCTGAGTTTGTTTGAGACACTTAATGTGAAACTATGGAATCCTACATGGGCATACCCTTCAGTGAGTAGACCTTGTCTCTATATTAGCCTGGTGCTGTTGTATATTCTATCACAATCAAAACTAACATGTGCTCTAAAAGTATTATATTGTGTACCAGAAAAATATGCACTCTTTTTACGCAGACAGTTATAGACTGCAAACAGTTTAAAGGGGATGGTGTACTGGCATAAACAGTAAAGAACGCAAAAGAATCCCTCACACACTATTGTTGACACAGCACTTCATTACAAAACTATATCGCATTATTTTGGATCAGGCTGTAGAAATACTGATACAAATCAAGATTTCCACCAAAAATATTTTGGCCACCATCGATAAGAGCCTAGTGCAGTTTCATTCGTGAAAATAGACGTCTGGAGACATTTTACTTGTGTGATATACTTTAGAGATACCAATTTCATGCACATGAAACACATTCAAGTGCTGTTGACAATTTTTGTTTCCTGTTGAACGTTATATCATTTTTGTGATCATTTGATTATTGTTGACAATATACTTGTACTTCAAGGTTAAAAGCATTCTCTCTTTGATTAACTCATACAAACATGAATCTGCTCTAAAAAATTGTGAATAGTGAAGTTGCCGTAACAAAAAATTTTCCCATGGCTAATTGGCTTCATGATTATTTGAAGTTTATTTTTATACACTTATTTAAAAAACCGTCTTTATAAAGTCATTTTCTTGTTGTGTGCTGTTGTGTGCGTTTGTGATTATTATACTTTTACGCACAAATAAGTCGCGTGTTGTCCTACTTTGTGAACTTTGAGCAAAAGTCATCAATATATCGATATCAACGTTTGGGTTTCCACATCATTAACTACACCTTTATAATTGGATGGTGTTGATGAAAATGTAAGACAGTGAGGTTTATTGAAATGACATTGATATTGTAATCTGGATTTTCATCTCGGTATCATTAATTGCATGCGTATATAATTTTCTATAATTTATTTCTATCATCTTGTACTACCCTGTATATGTGTCTCGGTGATATGGTGTCTACATACTATAATGTACGTGGTAAAATCTACTTATATAACTTTTGTCTTTTAAGTTATCTAAATGTGCACTGTTTGATTGTCACTGTAAATTTTATTGGGAAATGTTAGTTAAATCCTGTGCAAAGTCAGTTTCTACAATAACTACCCCACCATTAGTAACGCATTTCACCTTCAAGTAGCTCTCATCTTGGGTGAAATACAGCTAAATGCTGAATCGTTTGATAATTATCCCATGCCGAATCCCCGCGGGTTCGAAGAGTTAGAATATGCTCGATGCGCTCTTTTGCATGCTTTAAGAGGCAATTGAGAAACAGAAGCAGATGGCTTATTGGTGATCGTGCCGGACTCGCGACCCAATAGGTGCAGCCCTGGTCGTCTACTGTGGTTTGTCCTTTTCACTCCCAAAATCCAAAGCTAATAAATGATTTATGTGCGATAATAAAGAAGCAATCTGATTAAAATCATATCTCCACTGTCCTAGGTGAAGAGCTGATAGTGACCGCTTAGGGGTCATGTTCTGGTGACCTTTGAATTAGCCAATGGAAATGCAGCTATCAGAAATCTGAAAGTGAATCAGATCGCTCGGCACACATTGCTGCTCTTCAGCCACATTTCTCAGTCTCCCAAACGCGAAGGTATAAGACTTCATCTGATTGACTTATAAAATTAGCGATTATGGTAATAACTTAGGTCACCAGAACATGACACCTAAGCAGTTGCTGTCAGATCTTTACGTAGGACAGTGGAGATCTGATTTTGATCAGACTGATAAACAAGGTTCTCCCAACTGGCATGGGTTACAGACTATCGTAACACTGTTGATAGGCAGTTTGAAACATGGGTCAAAGAGCTAAACTAAGTTTCTCGTGGAGGATAAGAGAAAACATTAAATTAAATAAGGAGCAAGACCTCATAATTGCCACTAGGGAAATTGTACAAGAGATAGCAGACTTGAAATCAAGCAAATCACCAGGGATAGGCTTAGCCCGAGTTTCCTTCATCATGTAAATCGTTTTATATTTTGACTGTTAGTATCCATTCCCAATAGCCTAAGATTAAAACGATTTCCAAGAAAAGGAAACTCAGTCAAGGTTAGAGTTTGTTTCATATGAAATCTTAAAATACGGGCAGATTCAATTACTCCCCTTTTTATATGAATTATTCAATTTAGGTTTCTCAGCTGGAGCATACCCTGACTCTTGAACCCGTAGGTATGTGACTCCAAGATATAAATCTGATGACATCGTGGTATATCTTTACCCAGTGTTATTGGCAAGCATTTCAATTCTGTTTTAAACAACAGACGTGATGCGTTCTTGCAAAACACAGAACCTTATCCACCCAACTCAGATTGGCTTATCTAAATAAGGCCAAAAATGTCACCATATAGTCTTCATCAAATGCTTGATAGATAATTATTGTAGCGATAAAACTGTAGACTGTATCTTTTTTATCTTTCAGAGTTACTTCTTTTGAAAGTGTTGCTCGTACTGAATTACAGCTACAAAATGAGCACAGTCAAACGTTGAATCAAACTATGGGTATTGTTACGAGTCTATGCCCTTAAAATAAGTAACAGAAAAGAGTGAAGACAACAAGCTTTGTTAAATTTAACAAATAATTTAGTTCCCTAGAATACAAAGTGAAAAATATGAAAAAAGAACTTACGATATTACGAATTAAATCCAAAAATAATCCAAGAATTAAAGACACAAGTCTTAGTAATAAAAAGTCTTGAATAAAATTCAGTTCAGGTCCCAAAGAGATCCAAAATTGAAGGAAATGACGTGTCTGTTATAGCCTACGAAGTACTGATGTGTCAACAGTCTCTTGTTGAATCACAGAAATATTATTCCAGGTTTGAATTCAGTATAAATTCCAATGAATGTATTTATCCAAGAACTTTATCAGAGCACTTTTGTATTTCCAGAGAAAATAATCACTTGAATTCAATGATTTGAAGAAAATAAAATTCAGCCCAAACTGGTCACAACATAATACAACTTAAAGTGCTAGATGTTAAAGCACAACTGGTAAAATACTCACAGTCACAAGATAATATAGTTCTCTGCTTGACCTCAAGGTCATAATTAGCATTTTCTAAAAACAACCATTACCTAATGGCAAATAACCTTCTAGAATGATCTAATGAGCCTTGTTTATTTACAACACTATAGCCTATCAAATTCACTTGGGAATCTCCAAAACCCTGACCCTGATCAACATATTTACTCCTTCTTTGTTTACCTGAATAATAATTCAGTTAATAAGCTCATACACATAGAGAATAATGAAGCTGTTATTAGTTGTTTACATAAATGAAATAAAAATTTTTAAAAAAAGTCAATCAGGTCAAGCAGAAATGAACTCAGTTTTGAACAAGGTCAAGTCCAGCAAACAATGCTACATTACATAGCATGTAATGAAATAAAAAATTTAAAACTAACAGACAAACAATTAAATTAAATATACATAACGGTAAACATTTATATAACATTGATAAAGATACGTGCAACAAGAGCAGATTATTTGTTAGAACTTTTCGTATAAAATATAAGGTGTAAGAGAAGGCGAGAGTACAAGTTTGGATTGCATTATAATATTAAGATTTTTCCGATGATATTAGAATCTGCATCCCATCCATTTCTTCGTCATTCAATAAGGTAACCTGTCCTGTGTATGACATTGTTATGTTCTCTACATCTGACCAGGATGAATTTTGATTTTAGTCAAAAATGTCCATTGTGTCTCCAATTACCGATATTAGTGAATGTATGTTAAGCATTAGGTTTATGTTCTCTGAACAAATGCACACAGTTAAAAGTTTAGAAACGAAGATCACAAACGTGTGGATACAGGATGCAACTTTCCTTGTGTATAACTGCATATTAAACTGTGCAAACTAGTAGTGGAAATTCACAAGAAAAGTAGATATTGTGACTTTCTCTGAACTATGAAAATTTCCGGTATTTTCGACATTATGAAAATTTACAATATATTCCGACATTGTGGATATTTCTATTATATTTTTACATTGTCAAGTTAACGTTATTATATTGGTACATAACATATCGCTTACTTTCCCGTCTGTATCCTGCTAACAAATGTTCCAAGAAGCTGCACGGCAACACTAAGCTAACTTCGTCTTTAGAACTTTTCAGTTATGACATCAACCAGATTTAATTATTGTTATTTATGTGTTTGGATAACAATTGTTCTGCTCTGCTTTCTCTATCTGCTTTTTCCTATTGCACCGTGTTAAGCATAAATTCGGCGATCTTACATCGTCTTGGCCTATTCTGAAATTCTTTCAGATGATACTAATATTTTTTGATAAAATTAGATGAAACATGCACGCATGTGTATCTTACCTTTTAGAATCCATGTTCGAACCACCAATAAGACCACAGTCTTGAAGTTTCTCCTAAGATTGAAACTCAGTGAATATTGGTAGATATAAAAACACAATGAGAAATATGTATGTATAAGAATGTATCTATATTACGTATCTATATTCCATCTATGTATTCATTTGCAACATTCGCATTGAAGACATTAATATCGTACAGGACATTACGAAATAATATGTCCAATTAAGTCTCGTTCGTATTAGATTCAGCTGGGGTCTTTCTTAATGAAAGCCCCAGATGGCGCACTGAAGGAAGTCAATAGCAAACAAAGGGCGACACGCGCGGCTAAATATATCGATAAAGATGTTGTTACAAACCCCGCCCTGCCCAGAACAGATGGTCTCATGATCAAGCTATGCTAAATATTGATTTTTTCCTTCCTTCATCTATGCTACCTGTTGATTACACTTACAGTTAGAACCCGTTGTTAATTATTAATAAATTCAAAGATTAATTCCTGTACCGCTTTCACAAAAGCATGCAAGGACACAGAAAGTTACACGTTTCATAAACGTAATAATAGACCGAAGGCAAGGGAGGGTCCAGACCATAGCTGTCGTCCAATATTTCAGAGCTAAAATACTTCATTGGCCTGAAACGGAACAACTTAGCGCATATTTTCATGAAGATCAAAAGCAGCATTAAAAATGATGGTTTTCAACATGCGCGTGCCCGCGTATGTGTGCACTTGTATTCGAGCACACGCTCATGGATATACTACATACGTGAATGTAAATCTAACGATACGATATTTAAAATAAATAATTAAGAAAACATATTTTCAAAAAGTATAAAAGAGTGAAAATTTTCTTTAATAGTAAGGACATCTAATTGGATTTCTGCCAGCCACTTGCCGATTATGCACATAAATATGACGAGTTATTCATTTAAATATGTTGACATAATTACAAATAATTCCTCTTAAGAAGAGAAATAAGTCAGACTTGGTACAATCGAAGTCGACATATCCATTTGTTCATGTCGACCTAATAAGAGGATAATTTGACCAACAGCTGTGTTAATGCCCATTTGACCAATGGCCGTGTTAATGCCCACGTTTGCCATCTGTGGTTGCATATTTCTGCCACTTAAGCCGTCTTAGTCATTTAAATTTTTCAGCCAAACTTCAAATAGGACGTCTTCATACGCGAAATAAGTCCACTAATCTAAATCTTAAGGTTACATAATGTCAGGGTGTCCAGCATTCTTATGTTCTTTCCCTTTTGTCTCAACTGCATTTTGAGATAATGACACCACTCATCCGGTAGTTAACATTAACGTTGTGTGGTGTTTGACAGGTGTTGTTTCAGGAGGTTCTAGTAGAGAACCGGTGAAAATTCACTGGCCGTACCCCGCTACCGTGCCCAACATGCCATTGTTTTCACAAACTGGTTAAATATAAATTTTATAAATAAATACTGAAAATGTCTACCGAAAAACGAATCTTGTGAAATATCCATGGCTCGCCATTGCAAATCGAGCCTCGCATCACCCCTAGCTCCAAATAGTGACCAAGGAGTTACAACTTACAATCCATTAGATATACGATAACCCTGTTATGACTTTGTGTATGAACTTTCAACAGAAAATACTAGAAAATATCATTTTGGTCAAATTAATGTCATAAATCTTTGACCTCGACTCAGATGCTGAAAGCAAAAAGCCAAAATAATAACCATAGTTTAGATTTTAACATGTATTAGATAGATATATAATGTTTAGTGAATGTCCTCAATGCGGTTAAGAAGAAAATATAGCTACAGAGAATGACTGAGAAATAAGCAGACAAGAAATATCACAAAATCCTCTCACTCTCTAAAGCGTGGGGATAAACCCAATAAAATTAATAAAGCTTGGTTTTAGGCAACGTATTTTAAACTTTCTGCAATGTTGGTATATGTTAAAACAGTAGATTACATAACATTTATATGAAGTTGGAGGAGACAAGATTGCTTTCCATTAATATATGCCATGCATGTGATATCGGTTAGTTTTTTTAAAAGGAGATTTATTCACTTCGAGCGCTCTTCTTTACACGTGCAGTTCCTGTCAACAGAGAGAGAGAGAGAGAGAGAGAGAGAGAGAGAGAGAGCACATTGATGAAATTATTTATTGACTAGAGATGACATTGATTCGTTGTTGCAGAAACGTTGATATCATGAAAATATGTTTGAACAATGTACTGGCCATTTGAAACGTTCCGTCTATTATTTTATTGCTTACGTAAGTGATAGCCATTTCTTACGTGCCATCTACCCACCCTTTTATTAAACAAGTGACAGTCATGTAACATATTGTTGCAAACACAAATTACAGCCATTTGTATTACTCCATGCACGATACTACCAGGACACAACCGACAGTCATTTGTATCACTCCATGTAGGATACTACCTGGACACAACCGACAGCCATTTGCACCACTCCATGCACGATACTACCAGGACACAACCGAGTCATTTGTATCACTCCATGCACGATACTACCAGAACACAACCGACAGCCATTTGTATCACTCCATGTACTCTACTTTTCTAAGAAAAGTGACAGCCTTTAATATCACTAAAATATATCATATATTTAGTGTTAAATGCGCGATTACCTTTGCGTTGAGTAGACTTAGAAGACTCAGCTTTATGTAATTAAAGGAGCTCCTTGATTCTAGCATGTTTGTAAAAACTATTCATGCTATGAATTCACTGTGGAGGGCAATTTCCCTTAAATAAAAGTATCGCCGCTTATCTCTTTAATTATTTCATGTGCAGATATTTTTTTCTCCAAATTCCACAGTTCTCTTTATTTGAAATTCTACACACCCATCTCTCATTCAGTGAGTGGATAAATGTATCTATATCCAGCATTTGTAAGCCTCACTATTGCTATTTACGATCCCTTTTCGAGTCCCAAATAAAACAAAAGATATTTGATTGTATTTCTTTCAGCTCCTCAGCTGTGGGATTTGCCAAAACCATTATTGGTAACACCAATGTAGGTATGGCAAAATGTTTTACCACGGTTATTCTGCAAATAAGAGAGAAATTTCGTCATTTCCATTTCTAAAGGTATGCATAGAACTGTGTAAGCATTTGGATATAGATTCAATTCAAGTAATAAATTAAAGTTAGTGTAGAAAGTTGTCCCTAAAGTTATGGTACTCTGCGAAGTCCCGTTAAACGGTTTACCAGAATAATAGTTGAAATAATGAAAACCTCCTTAAGGAGATTATTCTTAATACGATACATTTTTCTTTAGTTTCATGCATGGAAGGAAACTTTTCTGAATACATCAAAGATATTTACTACTGTATTAAAACAATTCTGAACCATCACGTATTATGGTAGCATCGTCCGCAAACAACGTTAGTTTGACCCATAAGGCTGATAACCATTAATTTTTCCAGAGACCATTGAAAGAAAGAATTTCTTGCAGAAAACATATATCTATCTTTCTATCACTAATTCATTTGAAAATATAGTTATAGTTCTCCTCAGTCTTTTGCATTTAATGTTTATATCTTAATTATATTTTGACTCAGTATTGCTGAACAACTTATAACACATGTAACAAGACAAAACGTGAGAAAAAAGCAGGAAGCAGACCGAAGGTGGATGGATAAAGTGATAAAAGAACAGGAAGCGGTTCGAAGAAGATGGAGGAATGATGAAAATAAAGAAGTTGGGTGCTGAATCTGCCCTACAAAAGACATCAAACAGGTATCAGAGGAAAAATACATACTATGGGTAAAAGCTAATCTTATTTATTCACAACGTATTTACATAAAGAGGGAAAAGCACATGAATGTTAATATGTCCTATCCGCTCACAAATGGAAATGTGTTGTAACCATTAGAAAACCAACACGAATGGATGATGGTAAGACAGCATATAATATGCGACCAGTCCGATACACTGAACGAGTGAAAGGTCCATAAAGACAAAAAGGAAGAAAATAAAATGGAGGTTTCAAGAGATATAGGTGGGGAAAGCCAGCAAGCTCATTTTTATAATGTATTTAGGGTTTAAATCTTGTTTAAGATAAATGTGTGTGTGTGTGTGTGTGTGTGTGTACTTTCCATACAGTTAAAGAAATGTTATTGCTTTCCCTTTCGTTAGCAAAATATTATACGCCATGAGGAAAAGAAATAAAGGTAAAAACGAGAGATAAGGAGGAAGAGATAAAAGAAAGAGAAAGAATAAGATCGAGAGAGGGAGTTATGTCATATTTGCTCGCACGTATATGCATGAAGACTCAACTATATATTGTTACGACTTGATGGTTTTAAAACAAGTAAGAAAGAAAAAAGAGCGAAAATCAACACGCTTTGTAAAATTTAAAATAAATATAATTTATTTCCCTAAAATACAAAGTGAAAAAGTAAAAATAAGTAGGTATGGTGAATGAAATCATACACAGTCCTAAATGGTCTATCAATTCCAAAGTATTGAGAAATCCTAATGAATCTCATTGGTATTCCGAATGATAGTCAGTAATGTACTGATATAACAACAGAAGAATCAGTATGATCTAATTTCAAAATGTCTTTAAATGAATTGACAGTAATTCCGTAACATCTATTAAATTTCCAAATGTCTTTAAATGAATTTTCGAGCATTGAATTCCAACGAATGATTAAATTAAATAAACGAATCCTCTCAATAAAACTGAATAACTTCCAACACTGGTGCTTACTATTAAGAATGATTAATTCTAAGTATATAATTCTCTTATACAGATAATTAATATGCAATACAGGAAACTTCGCAATAGATAATTTAATCTGTCAACAACGTCACGTGGGTTACACTAACTAATCAGGAATTAAGGTACCCTTGCCTTTCAGAAATTATGTCCTGAAGTTAGATTATGTCATGTTTACTTTGGATTAATAGTGGTGTAACTCAGCCTTGTAACATTATGAATGAATCTAAGCACGTAATACAAGAATGACCTCTTCTTTAAAGTGCAAACTAACGATTCATAAGAAAATTAGTATTTAAACTATTATTCACTAAATGACCCTTCCAAACAAAATTAATGAAAACAGTACACATAATACTGATATACATAACTATAAATATGTATGTATGTATGTATGAATGTATGTATGTATGTATGTATGTATGTATGTATGTATGTATATATGTATGTAACTGTAGCCATTTCTGTAAGTGGACATACCTTTCTGTAGTTACTTGTAGTACATGGTTATTTTGCACGCGGTCGATTTGAAATTAACCTAAACTGGAAAAGGAGCACACACAAACATTTCTAAAGGACAGAAGCAGGAGACACTGAAGGAACAGAATAAAGAGCATGAGAATTTATATGTGGTTCTTTACTGTCTATACCATTTGTAAGTATAAATCGAACAACAGACAAACTTAAATCAATGGCTCGATAATGGGACGATACATATAATTAACAACATGAGAGAGAGATTTGTGCTTGTTTCTACAATCGTTATGTTTCACTTCATGATTGTCTTTAGTGTTTTAATATAAATCAAAACAACATGCTACTATCAATTAATTGAGCAATAACACGTATCAAAAAGCCATCGGCGAGAAAAAAAAAGTGTTTGGGTGGTGCTTATAGACATCCGAAATCATTGAGATGTATACATACAGAAAAATCCTACGTATCCTTTATATAAAATACCTGAAATCTTGGCATGCTACAAGGATAATGTAACCAAATCAAGTTTCAGAACAGTTCTAACACATAAACGCACATAATTTGAACCCATATTATACCATAAGGTTATAAATGTATGTTGAGTAACCCATATTACTACATATGATTATAACTGTATGTCATTTAACGTCCGGCCGTGTTTAAAGTTGTCAAAGTACATTCACTTCAGTGAAATTGCGAGATGTTCCTTTCGACCATATCATCCATATCGTCTTGACTTCAAACAACACATTTTCCTTACTGCCATGAATTCTGCCATCTCGATGTTGCTAGGATTCCACAATTTATCAAGCAGCTGAACGTTCCCGTCAGAAAAAAAGGCTCAGTTATTTTCATTTTCAGATTCCAGTTCTTCATTTCTGTATTCTGGTTCATGATCGTATCTCTCATAGTTCGGCTTCTTGATTTGGTCCTGCTGTATGTTTTTTTCCTGGACAAACCATGTACAACGGCGGATATTTGGGTATGTCAGGCATCGGCGACGAGATCTATAACCACCTTTGCAGTATTCTCTCCTTTATTCTCGTCGATACCCAACGATATTTTGTTTTTGCGAGCATATTCTTCATTCGTGATGCCAAATTGATGCATTTGATCTCCTGTGCTTGTCCGTCTTAGGTTGCCATCAATCATGCCAATTTACTTTCACTTGTAACTCAGAGTAAATGTAAACCAAATGACAGATTTAGTTAATGTAAATTTATAAACACAAGACCCATGCTCATTAGACTTATCCCATCTATCTTGAAAAATAGGGTTGTCAAAATCCTTAACAATGCAGTGAGAATTGTCTTCTCCTAATAGTTCTTTTCAACTGAGACGCGAATTATTACAGATTTAAGGCAATATAATGTTTTTGACACTGTGGTCTAAATATATGGTTTATTGTTATGTTATGTATATGTATACCACGTACGAGAGTCAATCAAGGGA
Source organism: Megalonaias nervosa (assembly GCA_016617855.1). Taxonomy (NCBI): domain Eukaryota; kingdom Metazoa; phylum Mollusca; class Bivalvia; order Unionida; family Unionidae; genus Megalonaias; species Megalonaias nervosa. Next base: position 86,518 of record JAECUM010004774.1, on the reverse strand, counting down.
AAGTGGGGAATCCACATCCAGGTCCATACAAAATATTGTTAGCCACAGCAAAGTCTATCACGTTTAATTGATGATTTTGGGGTTAAAAAGTCATCTTTATTGCATAAACGTTTATGATTACCGCCTCAAAGAATTCATTGAAATCACAATAGCAATTTCTCGCGGTAGCACCGTTTATTTTTCGTTAACATATCCGTGTCATTAATTAGTCAAGCAACACAATGATCATACGCAGATGAAATAAGTCACGTTGTTTATCTACATATCTGAAAGTATTTATCTTCTGACACTTTTTGATTATTTTTATTTATTCATTCATTGTTAAAGGTTTACAGGCCCGGCCCTAGGATGTGCGGGGCCCAAGGCAGCATGCGATGAGCGCGGGTCCCCAGGCAAACAAACTGCATTGCGGAGAAGCGCGGGGCCCAAAGGTTGCCTCGTTCGCCTTGCCCTAGGGCCGGCCTGAAGGTTTACTATCAATTTAGAGCAATTCATGTCCTATCATAGATGTTTAACAGCTTACTAACTATGATCGCAGGAGTCTGACGTTTTATCAATAAAATTAGATGAAATCTCTGACAACACGAAATCACCTTATCGGTACTATAAAGTAACACAAGGAGTGCGAGCGTTACCCTAGCCCTCCGCTCGATTCGACTTTTCTCATCGTCTTTTATCGCTTCAAAATCGCAAGAAGACTGAAAAACTACACATATCCATTCAAAAGACAGTAATGTACCAACGCATAACTCTCGGACGACCATCGCATGAATCCAATCCGGCGAATTAACCTTTATCTTCACCATTACGGTCACAAACCCTTTCTACACGAGTCCATCAGGAGGAAGTATCCCATTCTACCAGTTTCTACCCTGCAGTAAATATGCGATAAGGTCTAATAATCATGCCGAACACAGCGTAGAATCTGTTATCTTTTTTAATACTAGGGAAATTTAATAATGCGGAATCAATCGATTGGTTGAATTAGCTCAGAATAAGGAATGTATCATCAAAATGTTATTTACAGTATTATATTACTACTATTTTCAAATGTTGTAAAAAAAAAATGCTCTCACACTGATCATACATACATACATACATACATACATACATACAGTTGCTGATAGCGTTCAGACTGTCCTCGCGTTGTATACACATTAATCCTGATAATTTTAGTAGTTACCTGCCTCATCTGTCTTTCTGTCTGTCTCTCTATCACACACACACACACACACACACACACACACACACACACACATACATCACCATCATCATCAATGGTTAATTAGTGGTATAAAATATCAGGTTTTCTCCTTTCCTACTGTTTTTTCTCTGTCTCTATTATTATCATCATCATCATAATAATAATAAATAGTACATCTCTCATACAAGTATCATATTTTCTTCTTCACTATTATTTTCTGTTATGAAAAAACTTCAGTACAAACAACAGATGATCTTACCAGGTGGCAACTTCTAGAAAGTCGATCAAACACATTTTTAAATCAACCGGGTCCAGCATCCGTCTAGGCTTTAATATTTGAAGTGTGATGACGTCATCAACCGTTATTTCTACTATCCGAACTTAAACTACATATTTCTGTTCTGGAAATTTATATAAAATCATCATATGATGCAATCTGAAATAAAAAGCAAGTTAAACATTTTATCTTGTGAAATTACTTTCATGATGTTATTTAGTCCGTGGTAGAATGGGCTATTTCCGCCAAATGGACTCGTGTAGAAAGGGTTTGTGACCGTAATGGTGAAAATAAAGGTTAATTCGCCGGATTGGATTCATGCGATGGTCGTCCGAGAGTTATGCGTTGGTACGTTACTGTCTTTTGAATGGATATGTGTAGTTTTTCAGTCTTCTTGCGATTTTGAAGCGATTAAAGACTCTTGAGAAAAGTCGAATCGAGCGGAGGGTTGGGGTTAGGCTTGCATCATCATCATCATCATCATCATCAATCCCTTAACCTAAGAGGTCGTTGGGGCACCACAGTTGACTTTACAACCAATTCTCTCCATCTTTCTCTGTCCTTTACTGCCCTTTGGGAATCTCCAAATCCCATTTCTGTCCACTCCTTAATGTTGTCTTCCCACCTCTTTTTCTGTCTGCCTCTTCTTCTGCACCCTCGCACTGTGTCTTTCTAGATTGTTTTTGCCAGTCCAGATGATCTTGAGACATGACCTTACCACTTCAGTTTGCGCTTTTTTACAGTGGTCAAGAGGTCTTCATATGATCCGATGACTCGTTGGATCCTGTTGTGGACTTCTTCGTTGGTTACATGGTCAATGTATGAGATGCCCAAGATCTTGTGGTAGCATCTCATTTCGAAGGTTTGAATCATTCTTTGTAGATCTGATGTGTGCGCCCATGTTTCACAAGCATACAGAAAAAGGATATGACAATCGAGCGCATCGTCCTTATTTTGGAACCAAAAGCAATGTTGGTATCTTTCCATATTGGTCTCAAACTTGTTATTGCTGCTGTTGTCTGGGCAATCCTGCAAAGTAGTTCTGGTTTGGAGCCCTCATCTGTGATAATTGATCCCAAGTACTTGAAGCTTGTGATTCTTTCCAGCTTCTGTCCACTGACCTTTATTTCTGCACTGATGCCATTGGTGTTGTTTGTCATCAGTTTATTTGTTTTTTCGGCGCTAATCCCCATACCGTATGCTGTGGAGGTTGTGTCGAGGCGCTCAACCAAGTCAGCCAGTTCTTTTTCATCTCCTGCTAAACCATCAATATCATCTGTTAAGCGAAGGTTGGTGATTGTTCTTCCTCCGATGCTGACAGTGTCCTTGTGGTCATGCAAGGCATCCTCCATGACCCTTTCCAGGAAAATGTTGAAGAGTGTAGGTGACAGATACACATCCCTGTCTGACTCCAACTGTTGTTCGAAACCAATCTCCTCTGCTGCCATTGATGAGAACAGCACTGGTGGCTTTGTCACAGAGGTGCTCAACAACCTGCACCAGGTTTGAGCTGATGTTGTACTTCCTCATAGTTGCCCATAAGGCTGCATGCCATACCCTATCAAAGGCCTTTTTGAAATTTATAAAGATGTGGTATAGATTCTGCTGATGCTGAAGGTATTTTTCGAAAAGGAGTCTGAGATTGAAGATTTGTTCTGTGGTGCTCCTTCCTACTCGGAAGCTTGCCTGCTCTTCAGCAATAATTTTCTCTGCTTCAGGCTTTAGTCTTTTGAGAATTCTCTTCAGCATGACTTTGCTCGGGTGACTAATCAAACTGATGGTTCTGTAGTTTTGGCATAGCTGTAGGTTTCCTTTCTTAGGAAGCACGATCACCAAGGATTGAGTCCATGTGGTGGGCAATTCTCCTGTCTGCCATATCTTGTTTCAGATTGTTGTTAGGACTGTGACTATCTCTTCTCCTCCTGCTTGAATGAGCTTGCTGGTATGTCGTCAATGCCGGCTGACTTTCCTTTCTTTAGCGACCTAACTGCAATTTCTACTTCTTCACGAAGAATGGGGTTGTCATTAATTTCTTCTGCCTGAAGGCAATTTAGTACTGCTGGATCTCCTTGGGTCTTATGATTGTACAATTCTTAGCAGTATTCTGTCCATCGCTTGAGGATCTCTTGATCTTCTGTGAGGCATGTCCTGATTTGTCTTGGATGGTGGTAGTTTTCCCTGGTTTATGGGTTGTGAGATCTTTCACCAGTTGATATGCCATTTTGCTGTCATTTCTACTCAGACTGTCTTCGATTTCGCAGCATTGTCTTTCTATCCAGGATTCCTTTGCCTTTTTCATGCTTTTTTTGATCATATTGTTTATCTCTCTGTATTTTCCAGCTCCTTCGTGATCTCTTTTTCCCTTTTTCAGTTCTCTTCTTTTGTCGAATAGTTCAAGGACATCTGTTGTGATTCAAGGTTTCTTTGTTCGACGATATTTGACAATGATCTCGCTAGCTGTGTGTTAGTCACAGCTGTGTTGAATGTGGTTGTTAAGGACTCTAGGTCGTGTCTTGGCTGCCCAGGGTTATCAAAGGTGCAAATTTTCCACCTATCATTGCTTGGAAGGCCTCTGCGACTTTTGGATCTTTCAATTTTTCAAGGTCAAATCGGATTCTTGGTTGGTTAGATTTTTTGATCATTTTCAGGTGGAGGCGAAACGTTGTCATTAATAAATCATGGTCACTTCCAATATCTGCTTCTGAAAAACTTCGTGTTCTGGCGATATTCAGTCCTGTGCAGAATGGTTTTTCTAGATGTAGTCAGTCTGGTTGTGATGTTGTCCATCTGGACTGTGCCAGGTCCATCTTCTAGATGCTTTGTGAGGGCCGAATATGTTGGCCAGCAAACGATTGTTGTAGGCAGCAAACTCCAAGAGCCTGAGTCCTCTTCCATTTGTTTCTGCATTGCAGAAGGGTCCACAGGTGCTTTGCCAGTTTGTCTGTGAATCACTTCCACCTTTGCATTCCAGTCTCCTTGTAAAAACAGAATGTTCTTCTTGGGCGAGTTGTCAATGACGTCTTGCAGTTGGTTATAAAAATTCTCCAGTTCGTTGTCATCATAGTTAAATGTGGGTGCGTAGGCCTGTATGATTGTGATGTTAAAGGGAGTCTTCCTCAGGCGGATGGTAATGAGCCTGCTTGTGGCTGGACAGCAACCCACGCCTGCACTCCTTGTGTTCTTTTATAGTACCGATAAGGTGATTTCGTGTTGTCAGAGATTTCATTGAATTTTATTGATAAAACGTCAGACTCCTGTGCTATAATAAACCAAGATCACTTCCGGTACACAGACACCAGGAATGCAAGCAGAGCCTTGCTGTCCATTAACAATATAACGCGAGAAAGAGCATTAAATGGTTAATGGCGATTGCGAAACAAATTATTATGGAAAAATATATTTTATTGTTTGACTTTGTGTTAGGATTTTGATGAAAGGTTTTCATTGGTTTATGTTTCATATACCCATGCTGAACTCATTTCATATGGTGGATCCTTACAGTGCCGGATTACCTATTAAACACACTAATCACGTGCTTAGGTCACCAGCCCAACAGGTGCACCAGAAGAAATTCAAATTAACTGTTGATGATAAAACTGAATGAATTATATATGACCATTTCAATCTGTATGTACAAGTATTTTGATTTCTTTTTAGCTTTTACTATTGTTTCTTTTTAGTTTCACATTTTGTAAGGGTGGGGTGGGGTGGGGCAACATAATATTTTCTGTGCTGAGGGCCCTGGAAATCCTTAATCTGGCACTGGATCCTTATTACCTGATTAAGAAGCAAGCAAATTTAATCACCGGCACACTCATTCGTCCAATTGGTATATTTTAATAATTATTAATTTTTTTTTTTACTTTTGTTTCTAACACCCATTAATTATTTCTATTAATTCTTGGAGAGGTCGCGGGTTCGAACCCCCGGCCGAGTCATACCAAAGACTTATACAAACGTTACTAACAGCTACCTCGTTAGGCGCTCTGCATTAAGAGGTTAGTGTTTGGGCTGGTTGACCTGGTGTCAGAATAATGTGACTAGGTGGGACATCATGCTACATGTCTGCGGCGTGATGTCCTAGTGCTAGACATCACTATAAACTTCCACACTGCAGACATCGTAGCGATATGACTGAACAATTGTTAAGGCTATGTTAAAAATCACACACACACACGCACGCACACACACATAATTCTTGGAATAAGTGGTTATGCAACAGAAAAAAGACCCCGATGTACTATGTGATACACATCCACGACCCTTGAAATCAGGGTCAAAGACACATAAATAAAGCATAATGGGAGTTTTACTTTTTTAATTGAAGCGAAGACACTTTCTTCTGTAACTCATTCGTTCACCTTTTGCAAGTACAGAGAAAGTTTAAAAGATTACATCAGTACTATGAACTTGCTCTCGGCTACAGGTCATTGACGATCTCTCTAAGATACGGGTAAATTTATTAATTTCGAAGACAGAATACAGAAGTCATTAACCCTAACCTATATAAAAATATAATTGTTTTGAGACACGAGTAAAACTGGAAAGGTTCCATACATATGAGGATGAGGATGATTTAGACATTGTAATAAAAATTGATATTTAAAGGATATATCGCTGCTAACTGGTTTTTGGAACGGATTGTCACTGTTCATTAAAAGGGAGAAAAATTAGTGAAACAACTTTTGAAACGAACATATCTTGATAATATGGAACCACTACAATTTCGAGAAAACCCGAATGTGATAAATTATCCACCCCCATAATCCTCTCCAGAACAAAGGAAAAAATAATAATAGTTTGCTAGGATATAATGAACTTCGGAGAAACGTAGAATCTCCTCATACATCAGAAACATGTCCATGACATTTACTACTGAGTAAATTGATGTAATAAGTTTGCAACAGATTTTCTGTAGTTCTACATGTGTTCTATATGACCGTGTGAATAATATTGATATAATTATCAATTGTGGGCTCTTGCTATATAATTATGCACAGTTGTGTACCATCTGTCCCTTCAGTATACTTGTACCTTTATTCCAACTTTTCATAAGAACTGTAACCCCGAGTTTGTTTCAAATAGAGGTAACTTACTGTTGCTCGAAGAAAATATTGGGAGTTCTTTTGCCGTAAGAAATTTGTAATCTTCATATAGGGTTTTGACAACTTCCAAGACCAATAGCACAACACATTAATACAATTACACAGAGATATGAAAATACGAAAATAAAAATCGATATTCAACGGTGCACTCAGACTTTGGTTGTATTTTTGTCATAATAATTGATATCCCTTGCGCAGGCCAACTTGAGTGATATTTGAAACTTAATCCTTCAATAAAACAAGGTGCACGTAATCGACGGGTGTATACAATAGAAAAGTGTTCATACTAATCACATCTCAGCAAATATCATGTGTCCGCCATAGACACGTCTCTTAAAAGAAAATATCCAAAATGGAGACAAACTCAGAAAGTTTGATCATATATTTAGGAGTTAACTCCCTTGATTACAGTAATTCTTGACATCTCAAGACAAATGACTGTTGTACGAAACAAGCCATTAGTGAGTATAGACTATAGTAATGTGAGTGCGCAAGTGCTATTTTGATTGATGCGAAGTCTCAGGATGTACCAATGGTTAGAGCAGGGGTCTCAAACTCAAACCACCTTGAGGGCTGCATGAGGGCATTTTCTATCGCCCAAGGGCCGTACCACCTTAATTTTCTCTCATGACACCTTGTGACGCCAATCATTTTGCGGGCCACAGGATACGGCTTGGTGGGCCGCGTGTTTGAGACCCCTGGGTTAGAGGATAAGGCCTAACCTGCGCTACCGTCATGGTCTCCATTATCGTGGGGTTGGTGGGGATGGGTGTAAAAAGGTCAACTAATCCCAAACTTGGCATGACGGCGCTAATGACTGGACGTAGGTTCGTTAGTGCCTGGAAATAAAAGACATGAATGTTGCACCATTAATTGCTGACGAAACAAATAAATAGCAAGATCAAACATCCGGTCACTTGGACCTAGCCAGATTTCTGCCAAAGGCTAAAATGTTGAAATTAGAATTCTTAAGTGACCTTTTTCATAGCTAAAATAGTATGTAAACATCTTCTGAAATAATTCGAGTCAAATAAATCAATCTACACACCTGGAAATATTAAATATGTGTGGAATTGTCAAACAGGGATTGAAATAAAAATTATCAAACCATGTTTTACGGACTGCAAAGTTAGGATATAATCTGTCTACACAATTGTAGTTTAACATTCCCTGTATCCAAAAACGTTGTCGAAGTTTCCTGAAACATTTCTTACTGTTGCATCTTAAACGTACGTAGAAACTCTCAAAGAAGCATTGAAATCAAAATCCTCTAAATAGGGGTTCAGTTATTACACATTGTCCATAGTGTCGATCCACAGCTTACCAGTATTTTGTAGCCGGTATCCATAAGTTCTCCCTTAAGAAATTGTGATGTGATTATGATTTTTAACGTAGCTTTAACAATTTTTCAGTCATATCGCTACGATGTCTGCAGTGTGGAAGTTCATAGTGATGTCTAGCACTGGGGCATCATGCCGCAGACATGTAGCATGACGTCCCACCCAATCACATTATCCTGACACGAGGCCGACCAGTCCTAACACTAACCTCTTAATGCAGAGCGCCAAGCGAGGCAGCTGTTAGTACCATTTTTGTAAGTCTTTGGTATGACTCGACCGGGGATCGAACCCATGACCTCCCGCATCCGAGGCAGACGCTCTAACCACTAAGCCACCGGAGCGGTCCTTAAGAAATTCGTCACGACTTCCTGTGGGGGGTCGAAAAATTATTAGATATAAAATCTCAAAGAAGGATCCATGTCAAAATTCTCTAAGGGAATCCATGTCAAAATTCTCTAAGGGAGATATATAATGTTCACATGTAAACGTAAGATTTAATCCCAATACAGTCTCTGTCATAGGAACAATATTTTCAGTCCCCTATTTTTCTCGAAATTGGTTCGACACATTTTGTTTTTACGTTTTGCTTCGCTTGGAACATATCACGAATTGGTAACAGCCAAACAGGGATTCAAATAAAAAAAATTAAATAGGTGTTCACGTACTGCAAAAATTGGATATAATTTTTCTATACAAAGTAAGCTTAATATTGCCGGTATCCATAATGACCCCCCCCCCCCCATTTCTCTGAATGCTGTCAGCAAATTTCCTCACAAACTCTTTTGGGGATCAAACACATTCCCCGGTACAAACCTTGAAAAAAACATCCATGACAGAATCTCATTAGGGGTACACTGTAAAACGTTCATATATGGACTTACAGGGTGATCTTCTTGAGGTCTTTGTCATGGCAACGATTTAGTAAGCTCATGTTATGCATATTTAATTTGCATTGTTTGTTAGTTAGTTTAGTTTTTTTTAAATTAAAAAAAAAATCATTATATGCTATTGATAATGTGACACTGGATGTTGGACTTGACCTTGTCCAAAATTATGTTCATTTTATATATACTGGCCTGAATGACTGATTTTAGAGTTTTAGTAAACATGTTTATCTCAATCTGAGCCTTGAAGTTTGGAAATTTCTTATGAATTGCCGAGTCTGCCTGTTGTTTGCTACACATGTTATATTTTAATTTTAGTAACAAATATCTAAAAATAACCAAGATTTTATTTTGTAAACACTATGAACTTTTGTAAACGTTATGAACCTTCCAGAAGGTTATTTTCCATTAGGTATTTTTATTAATATATATAGAAAATCCTAATTGTGACCTGTTGTCAGGCAGAAGGCTATATAATCTTGCTACTGGAAACATTATTCATTCGTGCTTTAAGATCTCACAGAATCAATTTTGTATCACTGTTGTGTCCAGAAGTTCATTTGGGCTATAATTTATTTCTTCAAATTGTTTAATTCCGTGATTATTTCTTCGGAAATACAGTGCTCATAAAAAATAATGTTCTTGGACAGAGACATTCACTGCGATTTATAGAGAATTCAAAGCTGGAATTAAAGCACTGTATTCCAACAAATGACTTGGTAGAACAACACAATACATGCTGCCACAGGTACATCAGCACCTTCAGAGTTGGACTTAGTTTGGATTTCCACTAACGTTTATTCAGAACTTTTACTATTAGGACATGTGTCTGTAATTCTAAGGTTATTTTGGGATTTAATTATTTTTTTAATCTTCACTTTGTATTCTAGGGAAATACATTATTTGTTTAATTTTACAAAGCTTTTTGCTTTTCACTAATTTTTGCTACTTATTTTAACAGCATTGACTTGAAACAGAAAATTGGGGGCTCGTCCTTGGGATACGAATTTCTCTAAAAATATTTCAGAAAAAGGAGATAAATATTTTCCTCGTTTTGAAAAAAATTGCTGAAAATTTGAAATGGCCAAGAGAGCATTGAACTCTCTTATTACAAAGTGCACTTTTTATTGGCAAAGCTCGTGACATCTACACTTTCCTGTCAGTACCGCAAAGTGCTGATTATGATCTGATTAAGGAATGCATCTTGAAAGGTTATGAGTTGGTACCTGAGGCTTATTGTCAAAAGTTTAGGAACTATAAAAAAGAAACTGGACAAACCCAAGTCGAATTTGCAAGAGGAAAAGAGCTGTTATTTAATAAGTAATGTTAACCAAGAAAGATGTTAAAGATTACGAAAATCTCAGACATCTCATATTGGTAGAAGATTTCAAGAACTGCATCCATAGTGACGTTCAAACTTAATTTGATGAACATGAGGAAAAATTAGAAAATGCCGCTCCGACAGCTAACGAGTATTCCTTAGCTCATACAGTCTTCCAATCGGCAGTGTATTGATAAAACAATAATTCAGACTGATAGGAGCAATTCCAAATTTCAAAATGGCACAACTTTTAGAAACAGAGTCTCTGAGAAGATTGTTCGGAAGTCTTTATCTCTTTCTACCTGTACCTATTGCAGGAAGACAGGGCACTTATTTCTGGTTGCTTCAAATTGAAAAATAATGAACAAAATCAAGACAGACCTATTCCAATGCTCTTATTTCTAAGAGTCAAGGCCACGGTCATGTATTGAAAGCAATATATTTGTTGGGTCAAACAAACCCCTGTCTGACTTTATTATGGAGAATTATGAACCATTCATGTCGAATGGTTCTATATACTTCATTATTGATTATGTCAATCCCATCCCTACTCAGATTTTAAGGATCGCAGGAGCTTCTTAGAGTCTTTTATTATCAGGTACTTTGCCTTTTTCTGAGAAGTCTTCTTATTATGAGAATAGTCTTATTCAGAGAGTAGAGTGCGGTTTTGTTAATGTTCTCTCTTTTGTGTAAATTTGTCATCAGACTTAGTCTCAGGACCCATGACATTTGAAATAGTGTCGTCTTTACCCATCGAGGGTTTTCATTTATTACTAGGCATTGACCTAGCTGGAGATAAGGTTGTGGTTAATCCATCTGTAATTGACAAGCCTTGTTGGATCAGAAACTTGATCCTATTGAAAATGAAATCCCTTATTTGTACCCAGCTTGTGCAGTCACTAGAGCTATGGCAAAGAAAGCTCTAGCTCTTGAGAATGATATTGATCAGGAAATTACTCTTTTAGCTGACACATGTATTGGTCAAACTTTTGATGAGGTCACTTTTACTCCTTGTTTGGATCAATCAAAAGATATTGATCACAGTAATCCTCTTTTAATAAATCATTCCCATTATTCTAATCAGGGTGACAAACGAACAAGAAAAAGATACTGAGATCTCCTGTTTGCTTCAGATAACACCAATAGTTTTACATTTTCCCAATTATACGTCGGTAGTAGACATTTTATTTCATAACTCCACTATTTATTAGGACCATTAACTGCTGTAAATATGTGATTTTTATTGGGCTAATTTTATCTTTATAGAGGGCTAAATTATGTTTTCAGAGGGCTATTTTTACCTTGTTAGAGGCTAATCTAATGTTTTGGCCGATTTGTATTATTCGATGGTCTACCTTTTATTATAAATGAATGCAATAAAGGTGGTAGTTGGAATAAGTAAAGTTGGAAAAATGTGTAATTGCAAATTTTAGCAGACCATTGCTAAATGCATTTTAAAGCAAAAGCAATTTACCGAGGCTGAGGCAATAGTTTTGCATTTTCGCAATTTTACGTCGGAAGTAGAAGTTTATTATTGAACTACATCATTTTTTAGGACTTTTTGTTGCTGTAAATATGTTTTACAGGGCTAAGTTTATGTTCTGAGAGGGCTACCTTCAAGTTTTTAGCCGATTTGTTAATTTAAGGCCTGTTTTCAACTTGCTGTTCCAATAATTTTGGTTTGAAAACGGGGCAATATCTGTCTAAGTAGATTAAAAAAGTTTTTTAAAATGAGTGTTAAAGAGGTGGTAACTGGAATACATTATGTTGAAAAAATGGGAACTGGTCGAGCGCCATATATCAAACACAAGGGTTACGAGTCAAGGCCATGGGTCACGTGATTCAGAATCATGTAATACCTAACTACTGAACATTATCTAGATTGTTTTTTTACTCTTGATATCAAATGATACTTTTTTATCTGTGATATCAAATGGTGTTTTTTTTTTTTAAACTCTGGTATCAAATGCTGTTTTTCTACCTCGGATAACAAATTGTGTTTTTTACAGGACATTATCTGTCTGCCCATCCCTACTACTGAGAAAGTTATGTTATTATCGGGCATGTCAATACTAATAATACTAATACTAATACTACTACTACTATAATAATAATAATCAGTGATGATGATAAAGAGGAGGATGCTCCTGATGATAATGGTTCATTTGAAAATTAATTTACTTACTGTTATAATTCATTATTTGCCTTGAAATAATTGTTTCTTTCAAGAGACGTTTAACATATATTTAGACAGTGTTGCGTAGAAATAAACTCTAATTCATGTACAGTGTGTTTAGTATAAATATACGTTATGCCGTGTACAGTGTCTCTAGTACAAATATACTATATACCATTTACAGTGTGTCTAGTATATATTCTTTATGCCATGTACAGTTTGTCTAGTACAAATATATTATTTGCCATATACAGTGTGTCTAGTATAAATATATGTTATGCCTTGAACAGTGTGTCTAGTACAAATTTACTATATGCCATATACAGTGTGTTTAGCATATATACTTTATGCCATGTACGGTGTGTCTGGTACAAATATAATATATGCCATGTACAGTGTATAAATATACTTTATGCCATGTACAATGTGTCCAGTGTAAATATAATTTATGCCATGTACAGTGTGTCTGGTACAAATATACTCTATGCAATGTACAGTGTCTAGTATAAATATACATTCTGCCATGTACAGTGTGTCTAGTACAAATATACTTCATGCCATGAACATTGTCTATTGCAAAAATACTTTACGTCATGTACAGTGTGTCTAGTACAAATATATGCCATGTACAGTGTGTCTAGTATAATTATACTTTATTCCATGCACAGTGTGTCTAGTATAAATATGCTCTATGCCATGTACAGAGTGTCTAGTACAAATATACTTTATGCCATGTACAGTGTATCAGTACAAATATACTATATGCCATGTAAAGTGTGTCTTGTACGAATATATGCCATGTACAGTGTGTCTAGTATAATTATACTTTATGCCATGTACAGTGTTTCTAGTACAAATATACTCTATACCATGTACAGTGTATCTAGTATAAGTATACTCTATGCCATGTACAGAGTATCTAGTACAAATATACTTTATGCCATGTACAGTGTGTCTAGTATAATTATAATTTATGCCATGCACAGTGTGTCTAGTATAAATATACTCTATGCCCTGTACAGAGTGTCTAGTACAAATATACTTTATGCCATGTATAGTGTGTCAGTACAAATATAGTATATGCCATGTACAGTGTGTCTAGTACGAATATATGCCATATACAGTGTGTCTAGTATAATTATGCTTTATGCCATGTACAGTGTGTCTAGTACAAATATACTCTATACCATATACAGTGTCTAGTATAAATATACTTTATGCCATGTACAGTGTGTCTAGTACAAATATACTTTATGCCATGTACAGTGTGTCTAGTATAAATATACTTTATGACATGTACAGTGTGTCGAGTACAAATATACTATATAACATGTAAAACAGAATTCAGTTTCGGGTTTGTAGTAGTAGAGTCACATAGGGGTTCTGGCTCAAGTATCCCACTTTTTTGTCTAGGTGAGTGAGAATCCTCATAGAACTCTACTACTGTGTCATGAGGATTCTGGCTCACCTGTGCTCGAAGGGGGTTCTGGCTCACTTTTAATCACTAGTTATCTGTGCTCGAAGGGGTGTTCTGGCTCACGTTTTTTCACTGTGTGCGATAATGTCCTTGGCGAGCGTGTAAATACCATCTGTGGAATATCGTTTATCGTCGAAGGAGCATAGTCATTTTTTTGTTGATAAGTAGCATGGAGAGTTGATGTGGTTGTGATCGGAAAGTTCTGATGAAGTAGTATTGTATATGTCCCTGTAATGACTGTCTATAATGATTGATAGTGGCAATGTGACCGATGACTGGTTTTTTGACTCCTTTGGCTTTTTTCTTGATAGTATCATCATCGAGCGCGATGCTATACATTTGATATCGAAGTCCTATAAATTCTGTGATGGATATGCCACAAGTTTCGTCTTTGAACTTTCCAAGTTTCTTTTTATTGTATTTGCAGTGAAATGGGCTTGTTTCTGGATAATCGCTAAGATCCAAGAGATCTCGATGTTGATAGAGATCTGCGTAAACATCATCATTCCATTTCCATTTCCAGAGAGGCTCCACCATTCAAAGAGGGATAAGAGTCTTCCATAATTTCTAACAGTCTAGAATTACTTCTCTCAAACTGTTGATTTCTATCGTATTATCAAATTCTGCATACAAGATGATGTTCACCGTCTCGGTTAAATCATTATCAAACTGAAGTTCCACTCGAAGTTGGCCTGATTTTATAGGGTGTAAATGTCCCTCTTCGCTGCCTTAGTCAGGAGGGAAATCAAAAGTCAACTATGCGTAGCCTTCTGCATAATCGTCGTACGAAATTCCGTGACTGTTGTTGGTTCCCAACTGTCCGGTGGCTTCGTATAGGGACAAGAAGGACTTCAAGTAATTCTTCTAGTACTCAAGTTCTTGCCATCTCGACTGACTTCCATCTTGGTCACGTCGAAGTGTTGAAAGTTGAAAGGATTTTTTTTCGGGGGCTCCGTTGAGGGCTGAATTCTGGACGATGCCATTGATTAAATGTTTGGATAACTGTCCTTGGAACAGATGCTCTTCGATCGAGTCCAGCGGCAATGGTGAAGGTTTTCACTTCCACTCGTCGTATCGGATACTTGGCAGTCGTTCTACTCAAAGTGTGACTGATGTCGTTTCCCACTTTAGGTAACACCTCCACGCGTCGGACGTAAAGTCTGGCTTCTTCGATGAGGGTTTTGTAATCGGCAGTATCAGCCATCAAATGCAAAGTGGAGCAGACATCCATTCCTTTCAGCAAATATTTGTCTTGCAACCACATGTCCAAATACAAGCGATCCATCAGTTCTAAACTCGGTCCATCTATGATTTTCTTTCTGCGGTCTTTAAATCCCAAATTTCTTCCGATATTGTGTTGAACTCGTCCTTTTCGTCAGGTTTCTATAACACGCAAGCATCGAGATGGGTCTCTTTGGCTTCTTTTCCGTACGTCAAGAAATTTTCTAGGTACGCTTGGTAAGGGTAAGTAGCCATGCTACTGCTGACCCGTTTGTTATTCAAGTACAAATCCGCTTCGCTAAACAAGGAAGGCATAAAATTGTTGATGGGAGCCACTTTCTCATCGCCGTCTATAGGACCTCCATCCTTATCGAGAACTTTGACTTTCAGGTACAAGTAACTGCTATTCAGATTGATATAATCTTCGGGCTGTCTTTTGATTTCAAATTCGATGTGATCTGAGGCTGTCAAAAAGGAGACGGGATGAAATTCTACCAATTGGGATTCTTGCATCGTTATCACGGTAGGTGGAATGGCAAAGAGATCCAGTTCCGACTTGGAACATTCGCGAGACTCTCGGTGCATTATTTTTACTCTCTTTTAATAATCAAAGACGTCTAATTCTCTGACGGTTATTTTTTCTCGTCTTTCTGGCCAAGTGCTTGTGAAGTCCTCTGGAAAGGTATCTTCGTCGTCTCTGTCTGCCTTTTCCTTGCTGTGGCGTGAGGGAAGAAGGAATGCCTGGTTCGGCAGCGCTCAGTGTATTTATAGGAGTTTCTCGTCGGCCCAAAATGTTCTTTTTTCCAGTTTGAAGCAAGACATTTTTGCCTGCTCTCAAGAAAGCTTCTTTGGGATTTTGTTTGTCGATGATGACATTTTGGACAAATTCTTTTTCCTGCGTCAAAGCGGCATCTTTCACGGCGTTCAATCCTCGCTTCACCATCACTTTCAAAACCGGTGCCACCGAACGAAAGGCAGATTTCAGCATATTTCCTAAACCATGTCCTCATTGTCGAGCGACTACTCGGTACACAGGATACATGACTTACAAGTCGTTAGAGAATCGTTTTCGAAAATGGAGTTTCAGCGTGACTTTTCCTTTCGAGAATGGAATATTTTGTCCCAGATCTCCTTTTATAGAAATTTTGACACTGTCGAAATACGACTTACTGACAGGCAAGTAATGAGGATGTACAAATTCGCGGTGAACGTAATAGGTGTTTCCACCTTCTTCGTCATTTGTCGTGGCAGAATCCACTATGAAAGGAATGACTTGCAGTAACGGTGCAGCTGTGTGTCCCACCACTTTGTACTCCACCACATCGGTGTACACAAAGATCCATTCAGTCCTTCGTTCAGTTCTACCGGGTGAAGAAATAACTTTAAAAATAGGCCTTTGCTGAAGATGCTGATGTCAGGGGAAACCTGACCATTAGATAATGTGATCTTCTCTTCACCCAATATGTAAAAAAAAAAAAACGGATTAAAAGAGATGGACAACGTTAGGGCATCCGTAAATTTCATCAGTACGCGATGAGCCACTTTATGGTACTCGATCGTGACAGTTTTGTTCTGTTTGGTCAGGACTCTTCCAAACTGAGTGCTGAAAAAAGTGGCAATAGTTTCAACCAAATGTTGACCGTTGATATAATATCCTGAAGGAATTTTTCATCTCATGGATGCTCAGGGGAGAATTGTTTTTTTCATGGTTTTGGATTGGTAAAAACCAGGATCGTCGGTATCCAAACTTTTTTGTACCTGTTTATTCCGGATTTCAACCCAAAACTTCGTTTGATTTTCGGTGAGGTTTAGGATTTGTGTGGGATGAATCATTTCGACCAAAGCCACTTCCCAATGCGCTTCGCGATCCAATTGGATGACCTGAGGTAATTTGGCCGTGAAACAGCACAAAGTATTGTGGGGAAACACATCCATGGAACTGTCACTGGGTAAAGTTAAGTAAAATTGGTTATTCAAAATTCCAGAGTTTTGCTTCCGAGGGGTCACTCGAGGTCAAATGAGTGTCCAAAAGAGGTTTGTTGTTGTTGTGGTGACTGTTGGGAGGGTGACTGGTGTTGGTCGCAAGGCTCACGTTGTTACCGTTAGAGTATTTCAGGGAAGAAATGGGTAGAAGGTAACCGATGCAACTGCTCAGTAAAATTTTCCACAATTGTTTGTCTCCATGTTGCAAACTCAAATTGGCAATGGCTGCACCGATGACACAATACACCACAAAGATTTAGCAGAAAAAGACGATTTGAGTTTTAGGGACACGTTCTCCACACCACACCCACAAGGGGGGCTTTTGTAGATCTTGCAGAGAAGAACTCGGTGGAGGAGTGTCCAGAGAGAGAGAGAGAGAGAGAGAGAGAGAGAGAGAGAGAGAGAGAGAGAGAGAGAGAGAGAGAGAGAGAGAGAGAGAGAGAGATGTTGTTTGGGGGTTAAGGTAGAATTAGTTGTTGTGCATCTCTGTTGACAAAGTAGATATAAAATTTATCCTCCAATGGCATACATAAGATGTTAGATCTCGAATAATTGCACAGAAACTTGAATTTGAAAAAGTATTTTTGAACACAGAAAACATTTCTATATCGTATTACACCTTTCTAGCAACAAAAGAGACCTGACTTGCTGTGATATCGGTTTGAGATATCTTGTCCTCCAACAGCAAATTATGTTCTTATGACCTTTCATTCAGGTGTAGACGATATACAGATGCATTGCTATGGAAAATTGTATCAAATCAAGTGGCAATGAATATTGCCTAGTATGATCCATTGATGTCACGTACCCACTCAATATAATACCAATCAAACTGCAACACTGATTATGCTTTATTACATACCTTCAAAGAAGAAATGAGTATTTGTCCTAAATACCGAAACTACATCTGACAGCGTAAGGTTACTAACTGGTAAAAAGGCAGAGTCTAATGCGCACGAATATGATGTCCTACATTTGGACACACAACACTTATGTCCATGTTTTCATGCATGTGTTTACTTTAGATTTCCTTGGTATCCATATCCATATTACGAATTCTCCCTCGTTCTGGATACAGTAATGGATACATGTAGCTGTCATATTTCAAATCATCACTTTTATGTAACGAAGGAGTTCACCAGATAGAGAGTAATTGGACGTGAACGGCGTAATTATTCTCAATATGAATTTTCCTGCAACGATAACACCCAGCATTTGTTAACGCAAAGTAAACATATATAATATCATAGCCGAATATCAAAATCTTATTGCAGAATAAATGCAGTATCGTTTAAAATAAAAATTTCCTCACAACTGAGTAGATCCCTAAACCATTTCCTGAAAGTCCTAGAGTAAAATATATACAACATGGGTTAATGCAGCGGTCTAAATATGACATGCATTACAGCTTCAATGTATTGGGACCAATAAACGGGAGTTTGATTATATTTCATAAAAACAATATACAAGGAAACATTATGAAATGGTAGCCAGCAAATGGTAAAGACTATCACCGCAATAGTCACCATTTGTTTCACATTTTCTTAGATTCTAGTCGGACATGCTTTGTGTTATGTATATTTATATTGTGTTTGACCTGTGTCGGTAACTGAGTGTAGAGGCCTACCTGACTACTTTCATCTTTCTGCCTTACTTCTAAATTATAGACAGGTTGTTTACTGATATTTGAGTTCAAGACATTGGTTTTGAGAAATATCATGGTCTACCTGACTTTTGTCAGTTTCCTTGGTAAAATTTAAATAAACAGACCTGACATTGTTTACGAATTTGAAATGGAATTTTCCATTGGAAATGACCTTAGTCCAGGGCATTTTGTTTTGTCATAAGTCAGATGACTGTCTGCATATACATTTGAAGTAAACAAAATCTATTTATTCCAAGTTTAAGTTCAGTTCTAAAATCATTGTTAGTTGTGTTCCGATTTAATCTGAAAGGAATCCTTTATTTAAAATTATTCATTGGAATTATCAAGTGCTCATTGACATATTGAACTAAATCACTTCTTTGGGATAATTGTTAATTCCTTCAATGACATTCTGGATTATATCATTGTAATACATCAAGACTGTTGGCACATCACCTCATTCAAGGCTATTGGCACATTAGCACATTCAATACTGGAATTCATTCAGAACACTCTATACTTTTGGACTTGTGAGAGAACTTTTAGGATTATTTGGGACATAATTCGCAATAGATAAATTCTTTTTAAATGTTCACGTTGTATTCTAGGGAAAAAATTACTTTTTGAATTTACTAAACTTGCTACTTTTTCTTTTTCTCTTAGTTTAAGACCAAGATTCGTAACAGAACTTTAGGATCGTTCCAGGATACGAATCCCTTTTACATATTTCGCAGAAATTAAAATTGCTTTTGAAATTTAAATTCACTTTGTTTCAGAATTTTCGTAGTCCCAGGTATTTTAATATCACATTTTTGAGAGACTTTAGTGAAACCAGCAAGCTTTAACAATGTCACCTAAAGAGGAGAATTTAATATTAAATCCTATATAAGAAGGGTTAGAGTCATTGAAAAAGGATGAGTTGCTCGAGATTACCAGATATTATCTTTCTGAAGGGAATGTTTCTTTAACGAAGCAAGAGAAAAAGAACTTCTTGATTAAATATTTGGTATAAAAGAAGTTTTGAGATCAAAGTGTTTCCGGTTTGATTAGTTAGTAAGTCTCTATCTGGTTTTGATAGGAAATGACAATAAATGTCTTGACGAAAAAAAAGATGGACACTTTGCAAGATGCTGCTGGTGCAGAAGTTGACAATTTCTCGACTCAAAAAGTTTAATTTTTCAATAAGTTTCCGCTCAGCAGGTTTTTGTTTTGTAAAAAAAAATCATCTCAGTCTAATATGAACACTTCAAAATCTCAATCTATCACACCGTTAGGAGTCAAACTTCTGATAAGACTAATCAGAAATCCTTATCTCGTTCTACGTGTTCTGATTATATGAAGAAATTACATGTTTATGATTGTTAAAAGATGGAAAAATAAGCAACAAAATAAAGACAGAGCTATTCCAAATATTCTTATTTCAGAAAGGTCAAGGTCACGTCTTGAATTTAAAGAAATACATTTTTGGGTTCAAACAACCCAGTCTGATTTTATTATAGAGAATTCTTAACCATTCATCTCAATATAGTAGTGATATTGACAAGCCTATCCTATTACAATATTAAGGGACACAGGAACTTCTCGGAATCGTGTATTATCAGGTACTTCGCCCTTTTCTGAGAGTTCTTCTTCTAGTGAAAGTGTTCTTATTCGGGGAGTGGAGTGCTGCTTTGTTAATGTTAATTTACATTGTATCAGTTTGGCTAAGTAGACTGAGGGTATTCATTTATTACTAGACAATAACCTAGATGGAGATAAGGTTATGGTTAATCCTCTTGAAACTGACAAACCTTGTCTGGATCAGAAAGTCGATCCTATTGAAAATGAAATCCCTGATTTATACCCAGTTTGTGCAGTTTCTAAAACTATGGCAAAAAGAGCATTTGAAAATGATGTTGATCAAGAAATTATTGCTTTAGCTGACATATTTATTATGCAGACTCTTGATGAGGTCACGTTTGGTCTTAGTATTGATCAATCAGGAGGTATTAATCATAGTGATCCTCTTTTTTCTACCCATTCTCTATATTTTAGTCAGGTTGACAAACGACAGTCACTCGTTGTCAAACAAGAACAAAATTGTGATATCTCCTATTTGTTTGAGATGGCTACTTGCGAAGCTGAAGCCCTACAAGTACCTGTGTGTAATTTTGTAAAATATGGGATCCTTATGAGAAAATGGAGACCACCTGAGGCATCCGCTCGTGATGAGTAGTCAGTGAGCATTCATACTGCTGTTCCTTACTCATATCTACAAGAAAGTCTTAGTCAAGCCCATGAAGCTCCTCGACTGGTCATTTAGGAGTCAATAAGACGTTTCACAATATCTTGCATTATATTTGTTGGCCGAAAATTAAAAGTGGTGTCTTACAAACAGTTTAAATCATCTGCCTATCACCTTGAACGTCAAGGGGCTTCGGAGAGGTTTCATGAAGCGTTTAAGATTATGATTCGGTCAAAATGCTTTGATACTCGAAAAGATTGGGATGAAGGTGTTCATTTGCAGTTGTTTAATGTTTGGGAATCAGTTCAAGAATCGTTACATTTTAGTCATTTGAACTTGTTTTTGGACTTACTGTCCGTGGACAATTAAAGCTATTAAAAGCGAAACTTTTTTCTACCAACCGAAGATTCAGAGATTAATCTTCTTGATTATGTACTTGATTTGAAATACAAGTTGTCATTAGCTTATGAAAAAGCACGAACTAATCTGCACTCCACTCAGTCAAAAATGAAATTGAAATTAAGGTATGACAGAAATACAACAGAATCGAGTTTTCATCCGGGTGGTGGAGTTTTGGCTCTTTAGCCCATACCTCAAAATTTTTGTCAGTCTAAGTACTATTGTCCTTATACAATTGAAAAGAAAGTAAGTGACTTAAATAATATTATTAACAGCTTTGCAGAAGGAAACAGAAACAGCTTGCCATATAAACATGTTAAAGGATTATGTTGATAGAGATAAGCCAGTTAATCATTCCATCAATCGAATTTTACCTGTCCCAATTAGTGAGGATGTTAACAATGGAAAGCAATCAAACTGTAGTGATTTTAATTTGGCTAATTTTCGAAATTCAGAAATAATGAAGAATTTTTCCATAACATTTCACCTGCACTGCCAGGAGAAAAAGTGAACTCAAACAGCTCTTATTTGAATATGAGCATTTATTTCCAGATGTTCCAACACGAATAATAAAATCTACCATGACTTTGAAATTATATATACTAGACCTGTCAGAGAGCATCCTTACATGATCAATTCTCTCAAGCAGGAGAAATAAAAATTCAATATTTGCTGGAGAATAATTTCATAGAAACAAGTAAACTTAATTGGAGTTCACCATATATTCTTTTGCCAAAGCCAGATAATACTTTCAGTGTGTGCAATGACTAGAGAAAGGCAAAAACTGTCACCAAAACAGATTCGTTTCCAAAGCCAAGAATCGAGGCCTGCCTTGACAAAACTGGAAATGCAAAATTGCTCTAAGCCTGACCTTTTGAAAGGATTCTGGCAAATTCCAATCACTGAAAGATCGCAAGAAATTTCGGCATTAGCATTTCCAGATGGACTTTAAAAATATAAAGTC
The DNA here is from genome assembly GCA_016617855.1 of Megalonaias nervosa. Taxonomy (NCBI): domain Eukaryota; kingdom Metazoa; phylum Mollusca; class Bivalvia; order Unionida; family Unionidae; genus Megalonaias; species Megalonaias nervosa. The sequence goes on along the minus strand of JAECUM010004774.1, from coordinate 64,298 downwards.
TTGCCATTTTGGTATGAAAAATTCTCCGTCAACATTCCAGCATTTAATGAACATAATAACATCTGATCAAGATAATTGTGAGGCTAACATCAATGCCGTCATCATCAACAATGGCATCTCTAAATATCACTTGGAAACCAATCAGAAATTATTTCATCGACTGAGAGTTAATTAATTTAGGCAAAAGTGAGTTTGTCATCCATGTGTTACATTTTTAGGACATCCTCTGAGACACGGTCAAGGTCAAGGCTATCTCTGAACTCGAAATTCCCATTAGTAAGAAGCAACTTTCCGATTTTTGGGTATTGATGGATATTATTAGAAATTCTGCTCAAAGTGTGCAATAATTGTTGAACGCTTGACCAATTTGTTGAGTTTATTGCGTAAGAAAACCAAGTTTCATTAGTCTGACATATGTCAGGAGGCTTTTGATAAATTAAAGGCTTTGCAAAATGGTGCACCAGTTCTTTCAGGTCTTGATATCAGTCAATCATTAAAATATCTGTTCGTGTATGTAATATAGGTTTCGGTGGAGAATTCAGAAAAAAGTAAAAAATTATGTGAATAATCCAGTGTGCTATTTTTCACATCGGCACTACCAAGACTATTGGTACGTCTGCGCATTCAGGATTAGAATTCACTCGTAACACCACTGGGATTCATTCGGAATACTCTATATTCCTGGACTTGTGATAAAGCTTTTAGGATTGTTTGAGATTTAATTCAGAATACTGTATGCTTGTTGTAAATTTTCACTTTGTATTCATGGGAAATAAATTATTTATTGGATTTTACTAAACTTGTTAATTTTGCTTTCTGTTACTTACTTTAAAACCACAGAGTCGTTATATATATATATATATATATATATATATATATATATATATATATATATATATATATATATATATATATATATATATATATATATATCTCTGTGTGTGTGTGTGTGTGTGTGTGTGTGTGTGTGTGTGTGTAAGTTGATTTAATGTGTATTGTTTTGGGAGCTTTTATCAATGATTATATATTATGTATTTGCATTTTGTAATTGGCCTTGTCCAAAATCCAATTAATGCTATACTTATCTAGTGACTTTTAATTTATAAACAACATAATACGTAGCTAACATTTCTATGTGAATATATTTACTATTTTTTCTTGCATCTGAGTCAAGAACATTAGTTTTTCTCTTGGAAATTTTTAATTTTGTTGACAACTTAGAATGTGTTAGAAAGGAATCTGGCCTACATCCTGACTCAATTATTGTGTCTTAACTTTTTATATTAATGTTGCTTACTTCAACTCATTCCTACCTTAACATAGTCAATTGTTGTCTTCAGTTTTAAATTTGTTTGGTTTTATATATCTAAATTATTCGCTGAAATTACACAGTGTTTATTAATACATCTTGTATCAAATCATTAATTTGGAATTAGAGTGAATTCATTCAAAGACACGTTGGATTATATCATTGTATAAATCAAAAGACTGTTGGTACATAAGCACATTCGAGACTATAGATACATCAACACATCTAATATTGGAACATATTTGGAACACCAATGGAATTCATTTGGCACTTATACATTTTATCTGTAATAGAATTTGTAGAACTATCTGAGATTTAATTCAAAATAGTGTATTTTTTTAAAATTTTTACTTTGTATTCTAGGAAAAACAAATTGTTTGTTGAATTTTCCAAAACCTGTTGTTTTTTGCTCTTATCTGTTAGTTAATTTAAGAGATATATTATAATAATAATAAAATTAAACACAGGAACTACTTTCATTGAAACGTTAAGTCAACAACAAAAAAATGGAGAAAAAATGTGGCCGGCCTATTTATTTTGCACTAGAGCTGATTGTAATAAGCTCATTTAATCTGTTAAACTTCTGCTTGATAATTCTCCTAAACTGGATTTTAAGGAGACACATATATCTGATTTTGTTGAAGACATGTTGGATGGTGGTGTTTCCCTATTTAGTTTCCATTACGTAACTGTCGAAGAAAGCACGAATGGTGTGACGAAACATATCTAAATCTAAAAGTTTTGATGATTAGAATCCTAATATACGCAAACGTGATACTCCCATCGTTGCCTATTCTCTTAAAAAAAAGCTCTTGCCAAAGCACTGATATCTTTCTTCCTAGATGTTAGTACACAGGGTTAATTCCCTTCACAAAGCAGGTCGAACTTCTACCCCTGGTAAATACGGTCTAATGTATGTCCTCTTCACCTGTGTTAAAGAAAAAGATTCAAGCAGTACAGTGAGTAAACCAAGGTTACAGTCTGTAGTAGGGCTAGCAAATTTTGTAACATTTGTTAAATTGAGAAATGAAAATTTGCTTTACTTGATACTCCGTATATTTGAAATACAAATTGCTGCAAGTAACATACGTGGATAAGTTATAGCGATAATCGTAAACATAAGACTAACCAAAATTTCTGAACCCACCCCCACCCCCTTCTTGAGCTTGTTACAGGATTTATAAAAGGATTAAACCCGTTCAAATTTCTAATATAGGTTTTCCTCTTGTCCTTAAAACCCACACAAAATGGTGACTTAATGCTAATTTCCCCTTGTCGCCATAATGCCAGAAACAAATAACAAAAAGAACTAAAAACAAACCAAGCAAACAATGGCAGCCTACTATTATTCTCCCGTTTCAAGCTACAAACCCCAGACCCTTTTCAACTTAGGATTTTCCGCTTGGATCTCAAGTTCGTATCACATATTAATTTCTCGTTCGAGGTCAGAGTGCCATTCTCATGTTAAATTTCCGTTTGGGTCTCTAATCCTTTAACACTTTATAACGTAGGATTGCCTTGTACATCGATTGGCATTCGTCACTACTAAGGGTACATAGTCATGCTACTTTGAAATCCATCTAATTACATTCAATAAAACTACTGGTATTATCACTATAATATAGACTAAAATATCGGCTTTTTAAATGAGATTACCCCAAAATTCTTAACATTCGACTATGCCAATTTCTATAGATCTAATTCCCTGAAGTATAACTTCCCGAAGAATTCCGAAGTCATTAAGTTTAGCCAAGGTATTATAGATTCATAAAGAATATGATAACAACGATCCATCAAACTCTTGATTCATCTATGTTTTACTTGCACTTTCTAAAACTGTTGAAAAATGTGTCAGCAAGCATATCTTGCGATATTTTAGCAATTACCAACTCCTTCATAAATCGCAAATAAAATAATGCATGCCATATTGAAGTGAAGAATATAATGAATATATGTTCCACCTAACCTTTAATGAAAACAGTTTTTGTCAAATAATTTCATATTTTTTTACCATTGTCGTTGATTTATCAAGTGATTCGCTAATATAGACATAAATATGTCTTATATTTTATTACTTATTTATCCAAGAATGTTACGTTATCAAGTAAAATATAATCTGCAATCCATCTTCTTCACATAAATTTGACTCACTTTGTTTTCTTTTTCTCCTCTTTTTTTATTTATTCAGCCTTTGGAACACCATCGGCATTAATAATTAACTCTGGTACAACGTCAATCCTCCCGATCTTATTTTGAGTACAATATTCCACATTCTAGTCTTTAGAGTTCTGTTCAACATTTACAATAAATTTTTGTCTCTGTAAGTTAACAAGTATTCCTCCAGAAATCTATATTCTTTAATCAAACTGCATCTTTTAAGTTTTTCACGTTTTGAGGACTTCACCAGAAGTACAGTATTTGAGATCTTCTTTCCTGTTTTCATTTCTCAAACCCAAAGCGTATTAAGTACTATATATATATATATATATATATATATATATATATATATATATATATATATATATATATATATATATATATATATATATATATGAGTGTGTCAAAATTCACTTGTACTCACTGTTTTATTTTTCATATACTTCCATGTCTACGATATCTGCCTGCTACTGGTCATCCACATGACTAACTTAACAATTTTGTACGGCAATCTTTCTATCGCTTGCATGTTTAATGTTTAAGGTCAATAAACCCTTCTTTCAATTCGGTGTATTTTCTTTTCTTTTTGGCCCCTTTAATTTGTTCTTCACAACTGATTAATATTTGTGTAAGCAACTGTACTTTCAGTGAGGATAGTGATAAAGATATAGTAAGTAATGTTTTTAAACGAAATAAAGAAAATTATAGAATACTTTGTAATTGATATTTTTCTTTACGTGTTATGAACATGAAAACCGGATGTCCCTCTACCACAAATACTTTAATTAATTACAATCTGCAACGTTTTTTTAATAATCTTATAAACTTATAAATGATTCCAGATATGTCAAATTTTGTAATTCCTTTAGGGAAATTTTAAAATAAGCACATTTATACGCTGATTCTCCGTATATTGTATAATCTAATGTCGTCCTAGTAGATCTTCAAGTACTTCACGTTTATCCAAATAAAGTTTGTGTATATGTCCACATCAAAAACGTAAGTTATTTCTTCCTTATACTCTTCTGTCTTAGCCATTTGGATATCAGGACTGATGCTACTCATCTTGATGTTGCCGTCATTTAAAGTACCGTGCACGTTAAATCCACTGACGTTGCTAACATTACGTTTCTCATTAAAGGCCAGACGGCCCTCATTAATACATTCTCGTTAGAGATCATAGTGTCATTCCGATGTTAAATTCCCCATTAGAGACCACAGTGTCATCCCCATGTTAAATTCCCCATTAGAAGCCAGCTTGCGATTCATATGCTAATTCCCGCTGGAAATCAGTGTCTTTTGCGAGGCTAGAGTGCCGCATTTGACTAAACAGACCTATAATGTTGTAATAATACATTTCCCGTGAACGACACCCATAACGTTAGACCTAATGACATTTTTAGCATAAAATTACCTGTTGTCTTGATTTTATATGGGATTTTACATCTTGTCGTTATGGTGCGGCATTCTGGTACACCTATGGAAAATGTTAACAAAGGATTTCTTATCCTGACGCCTTCATCCACATAACTATTTTAACATTGAATTCTCATAGGCATAGCGTTGGCTAATGTTCATTCCCCTTATCCCCAGAGTGGAAAGAAGTAAATATTTCATTTGCCGTTAGAGGCTATAGATACTCACACAAATAAAATCTATGTACAACTTAATAATATATGTCCGATGGATAGACTCATCATGTTACCATGTTAATTTCCCACTAGAAAGACCCATAATGTTACAATGTTATTTCCCACCAGACAGACCCATAATGTTAAACTTATCCACAAAATTTTAAAATAGGATTTCCCATCTTGAGCCACAGACACTATTAATCATACGATTTCCGTTTAACCCTAGACTTCACGAAAATATTGCTACAATATGTAGCTGCAATTCTGATTGAATTTTCTTACGCATTTGACTGTCTCTCTCACGATATGCTTATTTTCAAGCTAAGGGCTTATAATAGGTCAGATGGCTCAGTAAGTCTGTTATTGAGCTATTTGTCAAATCATATATGTAGCAAATTAAGATGCAGTGTGTTTTGAATAGCTGGACTGGAATTCAAAAAGGGTTCATCAGGGATCAGTCCTCGGACCTCTGCTCTTTAATGTTTTTATCAATAATATTTCTTTATTTTTTAAAATATTGTTTTATATATAACTAAGCTGGTGACAATACTCTGTCATTTTCCTCACAGGACTTTGACAAAGTGATTTACTCATTTGAAACAACGTTCTGATTGACTGGTTCACTGCTATCAAAATTCAAGCTAACCCTAAAAGGTTTCAATCGGTAGCCGTGGGTAAAAAGACAGTACGAAACCTGTTCTTAACATCAGCAATGCTGTCATAAACTGTGAAGAAAATGTCAAACTGCTAAGAACTGATGTTGACTATTAACTGCAATTTGATTCACGCGTAAAAATATTCGCACGAGAATTTCATGGCAACAAATTGTTTTGAAATACATTAGTCAGAAGTTGACAATTTTACATACTCTTAAAATAACAGTTTCAACTTCATTCCTTACCCCGTCTCTTCTACAGTAATAAGAATACTAAACATAAAAAAGGAATACAAGAACGTGCTCTGGAATTTGTATATGATGATTCGCTCAGACATTTATATATGACGATTCACTCAAACATTTATATATGACGATTCACTCAGACATTTATATATGACGATTCACTCAGACATTTATATATGACGATTCACTCAGACATTTATATATGACGATTCACTCAGACATTTTATATATGACGATTCACTGAGAGATTTGCATACACCAGCAGTTACGTTTAAATCTTATTTAAACCAAATATGCCAACACTGAAGGTGCCCAGACTTAGATTAATGGCTCAGATTTACAAATTCTGAATGAGTATGTTTCCCAATGTCTGGATGATTTTTGGCATGTTTTAAACACAATAAATGCAATTTTAGATATTCATGTATCTTAGATATCCCAAGAATTATAACCTCAACTTATGGCATAAAGTCTGTTGGATATGCAGCAACAATTCTATGGAACGAGTTACTAAATCACTTTAGAGAGGAATCAATTTCAATTCATTTAGATCAGTGGTTCCCAACCTGTGGGCCGCGGACTCCTGGGGCATCGTGGAATCCGCGAAGACTGCGAGTTGAATCCCAATTAGCGGAGCTTGAATGTACAACAATTAAGACGTGGGAGTCCGCGAATTCTTTCGAAGTTAAGAAGGGGTCATTTTAATAACTAATTTTCCAAAAAATACTTTGCTTGCTTTCATTTAAGCTATGTGCTGTGTGATACATCCCATTGTATTTATGTATAATACAGTGTTGGTCAGCCTTATATATATGTTGTGATTATATTTATGTATTGACCCTGTTAAGTACAAATTGTGTTAAAAAATGTATGTACCATTGCAATGATTTCAAGTATGTTTATGATTCTTATTTTGGGAATATTTCTAACTGTAATTTAAATTGTTGGTTTAAATAGTGGGTTGTAAAAGCTCAATAGAACTTTTGTGTTTTTTTATGTTGTACGTATTTGAATCGCCTTCGTGAAATCGATTATTTGTAGCAGGAGAGAGGGTGAACAGACCACTTTTTAGGGCAGTCCATTTTTAAAAATAAAGCTTCCTACGAAAATGGCACACAAGTGTCGATAACACTTAGCCGAGGCCTCCAGCCGGGTTGCACTAAATTGAGATCTCATGCTGGGTTATGTTTTCTTTTGACGCTTGTATTTTCAAATTTATTTACCGACCCCTGATGTAAAACAAAAGGACATTCACTGTTGGTCGTCATCCTTGCTGTAGCGACGCGGTCAGTTTTTAAATCATTAATAATATCAAATAATAATGAGAGATCCGACGCTACCCTTGGAATCTCGCACAACAAAACCAGCTCGACAGCGACTAGATGCAATCAAAAAGTATCTTCCAGTCCGTGATTCTGTCAAGCAAAAATTACAAGAGCGTCGGGAGTCTCAGGTGGAATTTACAGAAGGTGCAGAACAGTTATTTAAACCAGTTACAAAGGCTACCAAAGGTCTTCTTCCCACGTTGGAGCAAACCGCTAAAGCAAGTGGAAAAATAGCAGAAAGAACTAAACAAACAAAATAGATTTCAAGAGAACTTCCAGGTGAAATAGCTTCTGCTCGACCAATGCAAGAAATACTTGAAGGTATTGACCAAGCTAGTGCTGAAATATGCGATATAAAGGATCTTATACCAGAACCAGAACCAGAACCAGAATCAGAACAAGCAAGAGTCAGAACTGAACTGATTGATAAATTTACAGAAGAGAGTATTGCCATCATAAAATAATTGACAGTGTGGAAAAATTATCTGCGTTTGCCGCGCATAGTTTTGATAATACAGAAAAAAATTTGAAATCCGAGTATACTGGTTATGCTGTAAGTCGTGCTAACTGGTATAAATGGATATTTCGCATGCACTACGGAGTTGATCAGGCCCGAAATAATGATACAAGATATATTGTATTTATCAATGGAATAGACAAATATTTTGCACGGTTACAACAACCACAATTACAACAACCAGACAAAAAATCCGGACAAGGTCTTGCCACTGGCAGTGTAAAAACACATCGTGGTCATAAAAAACAAACCCGATAAACTTTGTCCCAATAACGTCCTTGCCGATGTTGACAGACTAAAAATTCTAATTGGTGGAAGACGAGCCGGCAATAATTCCCCAGAAATCATTAATGAAGCAGCTGCTTTTTTGTCAGAGATTATTTACAGGCGGCATCATGGACATTAATGTTTATCGGTCCCTCATTGATGAAATCGGTGATGATTACCGCAGTAATTGATGCAATTAGATAAGTGAAAAGAAAATAAGATGTGCATACATAATGCTTAACGTGGACCTGTAATGGTCAGGATGATAAATTCGCGATTACCAACATATAAAACGATCTACGGGGATGGACTCGGTGATATTGTTCAGGATCTATTCAGAAGGATAGCCCCAAAAGCAATACCGATTGCAAAACAATTATCAATGAAAGTTATTGACGTTGTGCGCGATAAAGGTATTGGTGATGCTGGTGATGTTGCTAGTAAAGCATTCTCAGCAGTCAGGGATAGACTAACACAATTAATATGACGAAAATCACAGCCAGTAAAACTGCAGGAAGTTACACTTCCAAGCACCGAAGTTATGCCAGCAAATGTTAGTAAAATAATAAGTCAAGCTGCAAGTGAACGGTTGTTGGAATTAGCCGGTGAAGAAGCTCGGAATATAACTGCAAATCTGGTAGCGGGTTGTGGGTTATCACGTCATTGCCGACGTTAAACATTGATGGTGCATCATTTTAGACAGCGGCAAATATAAATAATGTTCAAACGTGTATCTGACCCAACATTTGACATGGACGCACCAGTACTCAAGGATGAGTCTGTGCGTCATTATCAGTATTGTTCTTACGAAGCACGAGAACCAGACCAACGTGGACGAATCGAACTACAAGTCCAAGATACATCAAGATATTTCCTACCCGCCGAGGCATTCGTTGAAGTTCAGGGTAGACTTATAATAACCGATGGTAATCCTTATGGTGATGCGCAGGGTGCATTGGTTAATAACGGAATAATGCCATCATTCAGCAGTGCAAGATATATTATTGATGGTAAAGAAATCAAAGCATGCCTCAATGACGTTGATATTGCTACGACAATATTGGGGTTATCCCGATACAGCGATGATTATGCACGGTCTTCTGGTCCGTCAATGATGTTTGCAAAAGATACTGTTGATCGCGCTGAGAGCCGACCTTATACTTTTCAACGCCCCAAAACAGTTACTGCTGCGGCTGACGACGCCGATGTTGAAAGTTTACTTTTTGTAAATGCGAATTTTAATCTGGGATTCACAGCACATAAAAATCAAATTAACACTCATAGGAGATTTAGCTGTGCAATACCGCTGTCGCATATCTTTGGTTTCTGCAGAAATGTTAGAAAGGTTATCTTCAGGGCAAAACACACAGTTGCTCTCGTTCGAAATGCCACGGACGACAATGCTATCTGGCATGCTGAAGGAGCTGATCCAGCTGCAACCGTGGCACTTCGTGGAAATGTGACACTGACAAAACTTTTGTTGTGGATGCCAACAATGTCACCATCACTCACTGAAGAACAACGGCTGCTCTCTTTTATGGACAGCGGCGGTAAATCAACGTTATCATGGTTGACGATGACTACAGACTCGATCACAAGCATAACTGTTGGCGCATTTGCATGGCAGATCGCATCACAACAGGGAGTTTCAGCACCACGACATGTATTTATAGCTTTTCAGGATATCCGACGACAGAATTCTCAAATAGAAAATCATATGGTATTTAACTAACTTGGGGTTAGTGAAGTTTCTTTGAGGATAAATGGACATCAAGAACAGTCTGAAGAGGTGTTGCTGGATTTTGAAAATAATCATGTTGTACGTGCTTATCATCGCTTGATGACATTCATGGGGCGTGATCAGAATGTGGATTCTTGTTTGCAGATATTTCAGCGGGATTTCTCGACGTTGTATCCGATCTACTACTTCTCGCTGGAACACCAAGATTTGTTTAGACAGTCAGTCGTTGATATACATTTTCGAGCTCGAGTAAGTACACTGCCAGCCGGTGTTACTGATTATCAAGTAATCGCTGTTATACTCTCAGACAAAACAATGCTGCTTGAAGGTGTTAGTGGACGAATGAGAGTCATTGATGCCCCAGCGGAAAGCATGTAATTGGATCGCTTGCGATCTCAAGTGCACGATCAGCAATTAAATTGCCCATGATATTATAATGTCATATCATCACGTTAATGTTACTCCGACTCCTGGTCAGATTTAAAAGCTACAATAAGCATTAAAAAAAAGAATTCTGGAATAAAAATATCCCTGAAATCATCAGCGTTGCAAGGTCCAAATAAACTGTTTCTGACAGAACGTCAACTCAAGCATTTCAATGACTACAAACGATCAAAAATCGTTGTTAAACTTGATCTTGCTGCGGGTGCCATTAAAAATATTGCCAAGACTGGTGGTATATTTCCACTTCTTGCAGCTACACCAGCGTTGATAGCAGCTGCAGCGCCAGCTGTTGAAAAAGCAGTTGCACGTGGTGCTGTTGGAACTGCCGCTGGGATGGCATTAAAGAAAGCAACAGGCGACGAAATAAAGACTTTCCAAAAAAGGGCGGGGTCTAAGACTGCCAGGGATACTTCGCTAAACACAGCGTTCGAGCTTCCCATGTCCAATTTTGATCTACTTGATGCTGCTAAGAAATTAAACATCATAAACTTCAGAGGTGTTTTTATGTTTGATCAATTACCAAAACAACAAAACCGTGTTGAAACCGGTATCATAAATCTCGATGGAAGTTCTGGTCCAGGCACTCACTGGGTTGCATATTCGGTTGATCCACGTGGAATTGTTTAGTTTGAATCGTATGGACTGGCACCACCGAAGGAATTTTTAAGGTATGTTGACGGAATGCATGGCACTCTGATCTGGTATTCAACATTACTAACACAGACATTACATGATCCGCCAATATGTGGCCGTGAAGTACTCGCTGTGCTCGACACTGTGTAAAGGTCATCATGGACAACAGACGGTGGTCATCCACCGCATAAGGTCGTGCACGAATATACAAGTGGTCGTTTTGAACAGGTTAATAGTTTATAATGGTAGATATTTACGGAAGATCTTCTCTGAGTTTCACTCAGGTCAAGTCCCAAGGTGACTTATTCAAATATGCAACCCTTGACGAGGTTAAGGATGAGCTCGCTGATCATTTGCGTCTCGCAGATGTGGACAAAAATGAAGTTGTTGTTTTTCAGGATAAGCAAGGACGGTTAAAGACGAGCAATATCCCGTTGACAGATATTATTCTGCGGGTTCTAGATGCGACCGAATATAACTTAGTGGTGTTTGCTAAAAACGGTAAAATAAAAAACTCGTAGGAATCAGTTGTAACACTCATGGGAGAGATTACTGGACGCATCAGAAGAATTGGAGATACTATGTATGGCGATCTCAACATGAGCAGAAATACAAGTAATAATGTAACAGAACCAAAATCAAACGATGATGTGGCAACAAAAAAAATACGAGAACAGCATTGGCGCCACGATCAGAACTGAGATCAATAAATGCGTTGCTAAAGCCGGTGATACAATGACTAACGATCTCAACATGGGGAGAAAATAGCATTGCTAATTTGAGAAAACCAGAATCAAACGATGACGCTGCAACAAAGAAATACGTTGACAATAGCAACATTCAGATGATGAAACAGCAACTATAATTGGATCATTATCAGCCACATACATAATAGCACCAGTAATAGGAATTGGTATTGCAGTTATAACCGGTGTTGCTGGTATCCTTAATGTCATCGCAAAAATGATATCTACGTGCGCAGCTGATAAATTACACGAATATACAACATTGCTATCAGCGACAACACAAGTACACGCCAAATCATCATCGCTGATATCATCAAATCTCAATGATGGAATAATATCAGATCAGGAATTCGAAGAAATGATTAAGATTTACTATGAATCAACTGGAAACCAACCCCTTGCCTGTCAAGGATTAGAATCCTCCTTGTCTCCGACAAAGACAGGGATTTAGATCCCTGACTTAAATAATAATGTCGCAAGATCAATCAATGCGATTGCTAGAACAAATCGTCTCTAAAACAACAACACCAACAACCACGATGATATCAGCGAGCTCAACCAAGCATGAGTTTGACGTTAGCTTTCCAACGGCAATTCCAGCCAAGGAAATAGCTCTAGCACAATTGCGAGTATATTACAGCTGGCCAAATATTAAAGCAACGTCATTCGGTGGGTTGCAATCAAATTATTTATTGGTTTTTGCGTTTAACAATAAGTCTGATGGAAAACCAGACTGGAATGTTGTGGGTATACCTACGGGCAGTTATCAAATCGAACAGATCAACAAACAGTTACAGCGCAGAATCAAATCTATCACAGGAAAAGAATCCAAGATCGCTATCACGGTTCATGAGCCAAAGTTATCAGCCACGTTAGAAATATCGACACCAGATTGTGCCGTATATATATATATATATATATATATATATATATATATATATATATATATATATATATATATATATATATATATGAGTCATCGATCCGAACTGTGTTAAGGTGGCCAGAAGTGTCACCACCAGCACTTCTAGCACCACCGCATCCTCAACGATCTGATTATTCATCAGATAAGCAAATATTTTTAAACCTTCCAGAGTATCGAGAAGATTTTCCATGGAAATATATTGAAAGAGGTAGCATTTTTATTGATCCGAGTGGCTCCAAGCCAGTGGATGTTGGTATATATATATATATATATATATATATATATATATATATATATATATATATATATATATATATATATATAACTGAACACCAGCATGTAAGCAGCAAACTGAGACAGTTGTTTTCCAGTTACATACAAGAATATCTCAACGACGATTTAAAGCAACAAATCATTGCAACCGTACAGCATCTAAACCAGGTTGTATCCGACCTCAAGTGTGTGAATCGGTTTATTATTTAAACAGTGATTGCTACTGGTGATAGCTTCGCCGAGATTCCACGTCCTTATTGGACGATAATTAAGCAACTGTTTCTCAGATAATGCGCGATTACAGAAATCGAATTACCAACGTTTATAATACCAGGATTCAACACCGATGAGTTGACAAAAACCGTCAGTAATATTATTGATGAATATTTTCCAAAGGTACTAGAATCATGAAGAAAAATATCCCCTCCTCCTAGTATTCTCCAACAATGATCCATACGGCGGTGGTCGTCATGTATCACCAGGTGTTGTTAATGTCACATCAACGATCGCAGTTAATCTGGTGTGTGATGCGATCGATGGCAGCTACCAAACCCAGTCTATGTCTGGAGTAGATCTTGAAAGATCCAGGCAGGCACAGCTGGGATATATCCTATACTAATTTACTCCTAAATACCACCTGGATTTTTGATTGTGTCAGTACCTGTTAATCCGGTTTATCTGAGATGTCATAATCCGCTATTATCACGGATACGTTTCAGACTTACTGACCAGCACAGGCACCTTCTTGATTTCAGAGATGAATCTTTGTCGATAAGTTTATATGAGAGGTCCTGACAATAGGCAAGGAGTAAAAAAATAATCCTACCTCCTGATTATATCAGGGTATATACCCGAAATGCCAAAATCAGACTTGGGACTATGCAACCTAACAATGATAATGAAAAAATAAATTATTTTGTGCGGTATTATATAATGTACCAACACACGAGAGTTTTTGTATACAACAACGCAGAACACGAAGGTGGCGTCAAAACAATCTTGACACTTCCCCCACACAGAAAAGTTTAGTGCTAATGTACGTATAGATAATTATGGCGTGAGAAATTTTTGCTAACGCAAGAACCGTTAAATGAGCTGCAATGAGAACATGTTATTACAGCTGTATGCGATAGGTATCAAATTCTGAATTACTTACATTCTTGCCTTAAACGGCCCAAGTTGCAGGAAATACTTTATGGGTTGTCCGAAAATTAAAATTCGTCGGGGTAACTTCCCAACCAAAAAAAGATTTTCCGATAAAAAAAAAAATATTACAAACAATAGTCAAAATGTGCGCTATTATTCGGTGTTACAACTTTCATTTTCACAACTTTTACTTTCACAACTTTCGCTTTCACAATTCGATTGTTTCTAATCACACATAATTTTTCTCAAGTGTCTTACACGCGCACTCACAATTTGTTTTGTTTCATATTTCGTTCTTGTAATATTTCAAAATCATTTGTGATTTTTTAGGATCAAGTTGATCAGAAAGTTGTACACGGTCACGTAATTTTTTAATTGCAGAAATAATCACATTAATATTTTCGTGATTCATTATATAATAAACATATGTTTAAAATAAAAAAAAATATTTGCATTCCTAGTTTTTGTGAAATGCATGGACAGCACGAAAGGAGATAGATAGGCCCGGTTGATGCCCATTGGTAGTATTTCCTGGGAGTATATACTTTATTTATATACAGACATCTGCTACCGTAAGCTGATGGTACTCATATATTATTTTACGTCGAACAGGCATTTATAGTGATCAGTGCTAATTAATGCGCAGACATAACCCCCAGTGAACCCCTAGATTGCCAAACAACACTCACGCAGGTGCAGAGGGCGATCCGAGCGACCCGACCTCCCAAGAATTATTATATATAGTCATGCAATTAACACAGATCGATCACATACACCACGTTTGGATTTCATATTATATACACAGAGTTATACTGTTTGTTCCCTACAGAGTTATCTCCCCGAGTTTTAACACTCGGACTGCTTACAGTCCGATACACGGAATCTAACAAGTCAGTTCTTGCGGTATGCAATATTGAAATATTATTCTTTGTTTGTATTTCTTTGAAAATGCTGATTTGGTTATATTACCTGCAACACGTTGTACCTGCAAATATCAAAATGTTTGGCAGCTACATATGTCGATAGAAATATTATTTCTTCGCTTGTCTGTCTTTACAGATTTAACTGGTCTTCGAGAATTATCATTTTTACCAGTATTCTCTCGTTCACAATTCTGACCCTGTGTAATAGCCTGAAGATTATTCAAGGAATTATCATGTTTTTGGCCGTTAATGTGATCAATAACAAAACCACCTTCGATCAGGCCATTATAAAACTCATAAATAAATTTGTGACAGAGAAAACTTGTTTTTCTAACAGTGAATTTTAGATAACCGGTATTATTAACAGTACCGAATAGTTGTTTTTAGTCGACAGTTCCTTATCATACTAGCACGCGATGCCTCATAATTTTTAATGATGGGATGCGTTACAAATTCATTGGCGTTATTTCCTTGCTCTAATTATATAGTATATATCACTTGTCTAAATTATTATTTTTTTGCTAGAAAAAATATCCGCCAACTATTCCGCTAGCCCGAAAATCTAGCGAGATAGTCTGCAGCTTTTTTTATTGTAGATTGAACACCATCAGTTTTTGATCATATTACCGTTTCAAAGCTCTGTATTTTCTGTCTCCACAGTCCACACACAATTTCGTTTCCCCCCTGACTCCTTTGTTGCATTTCAAACACGGTTTTGGTCCTAGGCTCCCTCGTAGCACACTCTGTAGGTGGCATCCACATAAATCCGTTACACAAGCCTTATTACAAGGAGTTGTAGATCCAATCGTCAACTACTTGCAACTATTCTTTGCGCAAATCATTGTATATTATAAATTGAAGTGTAATATATATATATATATATATATATATATATATATATATATATATATATATATATATATATATATATATATATATATATATATTTGCCTTAATTATATGATGGAGGAATTTACAAAATCATCTGCGATCAAAGCTCTGGTTGATGTTGATCCTGATTTGACGAATCAGACTCTAATCGAAAGTATCGTGAAGCCAAAAGAGAGTTTCTCAGCAACTGTGCGGCTTATGTGTGGACAACATTTAGAATTATGATCGACGATAGTTTCCAGATTGATGCTCTAATGAATAACTAGTGAGCAAGGACAATCATTGATTATCTAGACGAACAAAGATACATTTTTAGAATAAAATTTATCGCTGTCCCGACACAGTCACGATCAGAGGCAGACGCCATGACATGGATTATTCGTGACAAACGTGATTCTGTTAGAGAATCACGTGCTGAAAAAGTTGTTACGTTAAATAAAAATTCCATGCCGGGATTACTGAAGGGTATCGACAAATCATATTATGAGAGAGCATACCCTGTGACGGCAGTTCTTTATGCGATATATCCGCTGAATGATAAGCCTAGAGTTGATTACCTCTTGCCGATGAGAGTTTCGACAGCTAGCTATCGTCTGAATTGTGTTGCCGAAAGAATCATGGAGCATTTTACAAACGCGTTACGGGGAAATGGTCTAACAGATCTAAGACGCAAAAAGAAAAAATGAGTGGACTGAGCGCGTTAGAGAAAACGGAGCTACGATTAAAGACGTTGCTGAGCTGAAAAAGACATTAAAATTTCCGATAAGGGTGAAGACACTAACCGGCGAGATTTTGTATGAATCGAAATACAAATCAAAAGGAGCTTCAATAGAAATCGTTGATCAAATTGCGCATGCGTGGACGTCAGAAGTAACATTATTTCCTTGAAATCGAACTGTTAAATTTTATGACGGTGATATATTTGATTTTATCAGAAATGTATCCGTGTAACTGTTTAGAAGTTCTGAGTATGGCTATTATGATCAGTTTGTGCGTCCTAATGGCGATATTTATCGAACTGAGTCTCTTCATTCGGAGATGAAAAATATAATGTTGAGATACACGAACGATACTGATATTATTAAACCATTACTCAGTAATTGCTTTACAGTTTCGTCAGTTGCTGCTCACTTCACCCAGGAGAAAAATTCATGGAGACCAACACGATTGGAATTTCTTGAAGATATACGACGCAGTTGTATCGAATACAGACAAGACGGATTGTGGAGTACTAAATACGATTGTGGAGATGTTATCTCAGTTGATATGGTTGCATGTTACCCCGGAAGCTTTCTTGGAATGGGAGCGTGTGCTAAGCATTTTAAAAGATTTGGACATCACACACGAAATGACTCGGGTTGCAATAAATGGACCCTTGCCAGATTTCGACTTAACTGGATTTGCGTGTATTGAGGCATTTGAGTTTGCAGACTCAAAGTGCCTTCATCTCCGGTTGTCGCTGCTTGGTTTGATCATCATTTCAATAAACGTGGGTGGGCTTCAATAGTTTTACTGCGATACATGCTTGATATTGATATCGTTAACCGTAAGCGAAGCAATAATATCTTATCGCGCAAATAAAACAAGTCTGGCTAATAAAACTTGAAAGCGAGAGCTCGAGCTTGGAGGTTGCACTTGCAAAAGAGCTGGGCAGAAAAATAATTGGAAAATTTAGGCAAGGAACATCATACGATCATAAACGGCATTCCACAAGATTAATCATCGACGATGCTGAGCTCGATTTTATAATTGCTGATACAACGGAGAAAAATACATTTGTAGATAGAAACAATTTTAACCTATCAGATGGAACCAAACTAGGCACAATTGTGAGCTACATTGATGGTGACTCACCACAGTTTACACATTTAAGATCATCGACGTTAGCGTATGTTTCGATAAATTTATTATCGATGATAAATACATTTCCTGATACCGCGGTTAGAGTCGCAATAGATTCATTTTATATCAGTAAAGAAAATATAGGATTGTTCGATGATTTTGATATAGGAATTGGTGATGCTCCATGGGGCGAGTGGAGAGTGAAAAAAATAAAAGATACTTTGTTATTCTGAATTTGCTGATTATGAATCTGAGGATATATATTATAAAAGTAATCAAATGTCACAACCATCATCAGCACTATCGGTATATGATCCTGTGGCCAGATATAAAACCATTTATCTCAGCGGGCCTGGTGGTTCTAGTAAAACAAAACGTGTGATTGAATTATTTCGGAATCTTGATATGGTAGTACAAACTCCGACTCACCGGCTTGCCAGAGAGATGGAGAAAGAGGCGTCAAATCTCATACTTATCATGGTTTCTTTCGGTGCAAGGGAGATACGTGGACAAGTGAACGAATGGGTCAGACATATATTCCTAAGATCATTATCTGGGATGAGATATGCACGGTATCTTTGGATGTGTTCAAAATGTTTCTTGATTGGATACTGACGCAAAATACTGATATTATCATGTGTGGTGATCGTGGTCAACCACCACCTTTTGTCGGTGAATCGTCACATCGCTGGTTAAAAGAATTCATAGATTATTATGAGGAAATACTTGATGATCATAGAGCTATTGATGAATCGCTGAAAGAGTTCAAAAAGTTTATCAGACTGCAGCTGGATAGCATCCAGTGCTTGATAATGCGTGAGATAATTACAAAGACTGCGATGAGTGATTTTTGGAATTTGTGAAGGCCTGTAGATCTGATTGTCGCATCCAGAAAAATAGTTTGTGATTCACTTCAGCAACAATTATTTCTGTTACATAAGGAGAAATTCTCAGATCTACCTGTACCATTGTGTTATAGCCCAGCATATACACGTGAACAAAATATTGATGTTAAAATTCCTGGACCCTTGACAGAGCCAAGGAAGAAACAAAAACTCGTTCTTAGTGATACTGTTGTTGTTCCTGTGGATGTTGTTGAGAGCGCGTTAACGATGGATAAATCTCCATGGACTCTAGGATATGCTATAATGATTCATTCATCACAGGAATTAACTAGTTCGGATACTGATATCTGGATTGTCGATGATCGTATCGAATGGTCAAATTTAGTTTATTAGCAGTATCTCGAGTCAGAAGAATAACGCAGCTACAGAGATTTATCATAGACTGCGCAATGAATAATAATCAAACTCAGGAAATCAACGCATCGTTGTTAAACGATGTAGTAAGGAAAAAAATTAGCTGGTTAGCAGCGATGTGACAAAAAAATAAATAAATAAATAAACGCGACTTCGATCTTGATGTTAAGTTTATCATGACACTAAAACAACAACAAAATAATCACTATGCTTGCTGTAACACAGTAATGTTGAGGCAGTATTCTCCTAATGACCCATGACAATTTACAGTGGATAGAATTAATAGTAGTCTCGGCCACACACGTGAAACATGATGCTGACCTGTCTTGAGTGTAATCGACGTCGAGAAGCCAGTGCCCTAGAGCTGATGTCCTGCTTTCACAGAAGTGGGCCTTCGCAAAAGTGAAGGCGGTGGTAATTGTATATCTTCAGGAATTACTTGTAATTGTTCACGTACAAATTCTCGTTGAGGAGCAGTTGAATCCAGTTTGTAGATTGTAGGTCTACCCGTGGATTTTACCACGCTGGAAATTTTATGTGTAGTTACACTCCAGACTGGGTCAGTTGCTTTTTTCTTACCCCCTCCCTCAAGCTCCCCCGGCTCATATAAATATATGACAGTCACATTGCCTAGTACTGGTTGTTTTGAGAAAGAGTCATGTCGCTTAAATGATATGTGTTTCGTCGATATTGCATTGATTGGGGTCATAGAAATTCCACGAGTAATTTCATTATTTATCGCAGCTATCACACTTGGCAGTCTTGCATTCCATTCACGAGATCTCTTGTCCGCCTGAACTTTGTTTAGGGATATTTCCTGCGCATACTGATATCCAAACAATCGCCCAGCAAGTGTTCGATTAAATCGCTCAACGACTGCCCGATCGCGATGAATTGCGGTGTGCCTCGTCTGATTTTGACGTTATGTTGTTGCATCAGCGATGTTACTGCACCAAGAAATTCTTTGCCAGGATCAACCTGTAGCAACTGTGGCCATCGCAAGGGCCCTTGTCGATAAATTCGATCAAACGCAGATGCAGCTTCAGTTGCTGTCTTTGTTGATAGTGGTTCTGCTTCTTTATATCTACTTGCAACGTCAACGACAGTCAACGCGTATTTGTATGTACGCGATTGACGTCTACGAGTTTTAATAGTATCATGTGGTAAAAACAAAATATCTGCCTGATGAACCTCATCGGGAGTGCCGACATCAAAATGTGTGTACTGAATGTTTTTAGGTGGTGGTAGATAAATTTGCCATATTGCCTGTCGTGCTAACCAATCTGCAGCAACTGAACGTTCGACACCTGCTGAATCAGTAAGTTTACTAATCGCTGCTCCACCCCTCCAATATCTTCTTGGGCTATAATAAATCGATTTCATATAATAGTTATCTATGATTAATTACCGGCCCCTAGCACTAGTTTACCTTCCATCGCAGATCTTATCAAAATATTAGCAAGCGATTCTCTGAGAGATTTATTATTTTTTACAGACTTTAGAGTGTGAATCAACTTCGCGTCTGCAATATATCGTTGTTGTAGATCTGGATTTTTATACGCAACAGCGTGAGCGTGACAAGCTTGATCAGTAGCGTTTACTGGATGATCTCCTGGTTTTGGTTGATTTTTTTCGTCGAGTCGAATATCAAGCCTAGTTCCAGGTCCACAATAATTATATCCAGGAAGATGTTTTTCTCCGGGATACTTGGCCCACGGAGTTCCTGGTAATTTTTTTTCAGTGAAGCAGCGATATCTCTGCCTGTTTCATGAGAGATAAATTTGTATTTTTTTTGTACCACATTTCACACGCTTGCCTGTAAGTGCACGCTGTTTATTCCTCGTCGTTATTGTTTTAAATCCAGTGGCGGGGGTTGGTGCTCTGCATCGAACACAATAAAAATTCATATAATTATTAGATAGTCCTACAACATGGATGTCATTGATTTCTCAGCGACACGAAAGCAAGAGCCAATCAAGCATCATCCAGCGCTACCAAATTTTATCAGTGCATTTATCATAAGTCCATCTGGGTCTGGTAAGACGCAATTGTTGCTTAACCTGATAATGAGATGGCTCAAGTGGCTGTAGATGATCAGTGATGCTACAACAATCTCATAGTATACGATGATGTCATGCTAGACAAACAATCAAATCCAGCTCGGATATTTTCCCGAGGCAGACGCAAAAACATCGATAGTATATATCTTACTCAGTGATATGCTCAAATACCTAAAGTGATCAGAGATAACTGCAGTCTTCTGGTTGTCTTTAATGGTATTGATATCCACACACTAAGAAATATACACCAGACTTGGTATTCAGGGGACATGGATATGATTAAGTTTAAAAACTTCTTCTTAAAAGCGCAAGCGATTCCTCATGCATTTATCACGATAAATTTACATGATCCTCGGTCGCGATATCGTTAGGTCTCGATAAAATTTTTGGTTGAGAGACCTGTTACTTTTTGTACACCTTTGACTGTCAAGTCACACAGCAGCAGAGAAGGTAAATATCCTCGTGTTTTACACCAGGGGTATGTAAATAAATTTGAAAATACAAGCGTCAAATGAAAAAATAACCCGGTTAGAGACCTCGATTTAGTGCAACCCGGTTAGAGGCCTCGGTTTAGTGTTATCGACGCTTGTGTGTCATGTTCGTAGGAAGCTTTATTTTTACAAATGGACTGCTCAAAAAAGTGGTGTGTTCACCCTCCCTGCTGCTTTTGTTCACATGATAAAAGCTGATTTTGAACATATTTTATATGATGAAAAATTATTACCTTACCTTGCACGAGAAGATCGCATTTTCTGAAGTAAAACTCGTCTTTATAGTTCGCATATTCATGTTCAAGTTTGAATGGGTAACATACTTGACATTTTCTTTACGATCGTTCAATTTCCGTGCTTGAAAAAAAAAAAAAAAAAAACAAAGTTCAATCTTACGTCTAGTCTCGTTTTAGTGTTCACGTGATCATCATAGTGATCATAGCTCTCTCGAAATCTACCTGACACAGTGCTGAAATTTTGATTTCCGTCTGTGTTGTATGATCTAGGGATGGTGGACCCAGCTTATTTTAGTGTCTTCCCAAAGAGATGAAGAAAGCAGCTTCTAAGAGTAATGAAATCAAACCAGATCTCGACAAAGCCAAGAAAGTTTACAGGTTACTTTCATCTTCAAGTCTTGAACTATGCTACTTCCGGTAGAACTTTCAAGACATTTAAACCCTGGTCAAGAAACGTCAACATACAACTTGTATTAATTTGATACTGATATACTTGTCACAAAAACTTGACGAAATTTTAACCTTAAGCTTAATTGAAAACTGACATTTTTGAGCATCGGAGCTCCCGTTAAAAATCGGTCATGCATAACGTTCCATGGGTTTTAAAACCAGTCTTCACTTCTTACCCTAGTCTACAACGTAAGACACATCACCCGATATTTTTGTTCTGGAGGGTGATGGGTCTTACTGCCTAACTAACGGCGCTGTGTAGCGTGTTTTGATGTCGACTAACAGTGTAACGAAAGTCAAATTTTCAGAAATATCACACAAAACTGGCAACCAATAACGACGCTTTTCTACAAAGTAAAGTTATAATGTTTTTGTCAGACTTTACTTACCCTGATGTTTTTTCTCTAATACATTCAAATTTTCACAAAAGAAATGGACCTGTTTTCAAGTTTCATTGACCAACATTTCAGTTGGCTGGAAAGCGATGAAAGCCAGGAATGACGAAATCGGTTTAAGTTGAAATATTATTCTTTAACGAAACGAGCAAAAATATATTATGCCTATTGGAACTGTAAGCAACATTTTGTTTCGTTCAAGAAAGATATCCCCCACATGAACTTACTTGAACATACTTCGGCATACCTCGACTACCGTCGCATTGCAACAAATTCATATGTATGTCAACGGAACATGAAAATACGTCCATTTGCTAGTGTCATATTTTGATTCCACCAGAATAAAGACAGCACAGTAAGTATATTAGTTACACATAAATTAGTGGAAGAGTATCAATATAGGCTGCCAAGTGTGTGAGATATTCCTGAGACTTTTGACTACTTGTTCCGATGTCAACTGACATCGGAACACACTATACAAGGCCGTTATTTGGGTAGTAAGACATAACACTAAAACAAAAACAACATGTGCTATGTCTTACATTGTAGGACTATTCTTACCCAGTTTTAGGTGCTGTGAAGAAAAAACGAAAATAATTCTAAGAACAACATAACAATCCTGGATTAAGCTTTTCATAGCTATGATACTGTAGTCTCAGCTGACATTGGTTAATTCGAGGCTACGAAGTGATCCTATTGTTGTTTATTACTTATATTAGCACCCTTCTTTTGTGGACAGGGTACATATTTGATCAGATATCTATCAATGGAACAGGTGGGTGTAATTTCACATTTGGGTGTGGGTTTTTTTCGTGCAACACTCCTGTTTGTAACAATGTATACATACTATAACAGAGTGAAATTTCCGTAGTTTATTCCATCTAAAAGCAAATACAAGATCTGCTTCCCATAAATGACTCTAAGTGTCCTTTAAACAATTGAATTGCAATAGACTGCCATTTTAAATAAAGCATCAAGAAGTTCCATATCATTTAAATACCTATGCTTTGTAGAAAGAGACACAAACTGTTTGATAACTTAGACTGTAATTGTGTTGCTCTTTTAACAACTATAGGATTGTTTCTTAGCCACAACTTGTTGAGGATATGACACCATAGCTAGGGGTGAAATGAAGTGCAAAACAAAGGGCATGGTGACCAAAATGAATCCTGCATTTGAGCAGAAATGGCCTAAAAGGTTCAATTAATTTTTATTTTATATTGTAAAGGATGAGAGCGGCATATGAACAGATGATAAGTCTGTTTGATGTTTGTCTGTAGTCTATATACTGGAAATAATGCCAAGATGTCAACACATAGAATGACACTACCCTACCACTGACAGCTTGTATAGATGAAAGGACATCAGGTGTATAAATAATGTATAGTATTATAGTCAGTGTATCTTACTGATACGAGGCACATGTGTATCATTTCACCTAATATAGCTAGTAGTTGTTATTGAGGAGGAAATCTACAGACCAGTTTGTCTGTTATAAAACACGAATGTCTGTATGATATGGAACTTTGTTCTGTTTGTGTGTCGCTCTCACCCAGACAGATACTGAACACATAATGACAGCATATGCATTAGGATATTAAACTTTTATAGTTAAGAGCTGCTTTTTCAGGGTTTGAATATAACTCTTGCATATTTGCAGAGTGCAAGTTAATCATGAGAGTTGAGATTTCAACCTGTTGTATCTTTTTGTGAGTGTTAAATGTTAAAGTGATATACTGTAAATCATCAGTCTGACTCTTGAAATTCAGCAAAGTATGCATGCATAATTCTGAAATATAAAACAGAACTTGCTTTGGTGCTGATTGTTTTACCACGAGATAAGTAACATGCAGTCAGATACTTTGCACATAAATAAACTACTGATAATGTATGGTGGGCTTGGACACAACCATGATATGTTCAAGGGGCAGTTGAATATCCCATTTGCACCCAAACATTTTATTCATAAATAGGGAAATATTTCTCTTATACTATCTTCATTTAGGTAAAATCTTTTAATGTCTTTGATGATGACTTAATTTGCTTGTATTTATTGTAGCACTGGAAATCACCGATATTTACGTCACATATTATCCCCACAAATCCCCAGCAAATGAACTTGAAATGAAATGAAACTTATCAACTTCTCAGAGATACAAACTGGGCCATGTGTGATCTTGATAGTTTGCTTCAACATCATAATGATAATGCACTCCACAGTGTCAGAATAAAATTGTTTCAGACAAAATTTGACCATATTAATTTTGAAAATACATTGATTTGGTTTTTTTCTTCAAAGAATCATCAGTTACGATTAATATTTGTGGGGGATAAAAAATTCAGATCTTTGATGGTTTCTAGAGAAAACAAAAAGAAAACAAAATTTGGAACTAACTGTTTGAACATTGGATATATTGTTGCTATATTCATGCTGATTTCTACTAGTTCTTTTTGATTTAATCACCATTGCAAAAAAACGGCTCCAGCTGCCTAGTTGTTAGAGCATCTGCCTCAGATGCGTGAGTTCGCAGGTTCGAACCCCAGCCAAGTCATACCAGAGATTGATAAAAATGGTACTAACAGCTGTCTCGCTAGGCACTCAGCATTAAGAGGTTAGTGATAGGACTGGTCAGCCTGGTGTCAGGATAATGTGACTGGGTGGGACATGATGCTACACATCTGCGGCATGATGCCCAGTGCTAGACATCACTATAGACTGCCACTGCAGACATTGTAGCAATATGACTGAAAATTTTTTAAAGTTACGTTAAAAATCCAAATCACACACATACACACACCATTGCAATAAGTAGTTAATCTGTTTTTCAACATACATTGTTTTATTTAGTACAGTTGTTATATATTAAGGTCATACATCCTGGTGTTTTGTCAAAATTGTATATAGCAAATCTGGCTCCTTATTTTTGGGTTTGATCATATTCATTCTGTAATATTTGAGAGTGTGGGTTTCAGACTTTCTGTTTTAAACATAGGTCAGAATAAACCTATGAAATCTAACGGATTCATATTTGGTCAGCAATATGATTGGTTGGGTCACAATAGGCTTAAAGTATGATTTACCGTCTTGCTAATTTCTGACTTTTGTTCATATCATTAGTAATTGTGATGCTTAAGTATTTTATTTTTTTGAGATTTTCTGAAGACATTCTTTCCAAGGAATATGATATACTATTATTATTTGGCTTTTTTCTTACCATTTACATTATATTGCATATTTTTTTAATTGGAATGATGTGCCCCATTTCTGTGCCTATTAAAAATTAGATTGCAATTATAAACAAGGGGGAAAAAAACCCAGTTTAACTGTACATGTGGTTCCTTTTATTCAAGATGAAAGACTTGTAGACTTCTTACTCCAAAACCCCTCTCTTACACTGTAGGATAATGAAAGTAACTTATTAAAAAATGCTAATAGAAATAGGATTATGCAAGTTGATATTTTCTCCTCAAAAAATAAGCAAGTACTACAAAAGTTATATTTGAGCTTAGGGTTTTAGCTGCATTAAGCATAGGAGACTTTACTGTTTAGGGGTAGAATGTACTTTTACAAGCATGAGCGGAAGTGCTTGAAAAATGTCCAGTTGTGAATCAAATCTTGCTGCTCCATTGAAAATTTGGGATCAGTTTAGTATTCTGCCAAGGTAGGAGTACTAATATCAGTATCAGGCTTTTGGTTGGTCAGGTTTTCCCAGTGAATAGAATGAAACTACAAGTCCCACACAAGTTCAGTGCAGTAGACAGGGCTCATGCAACCTTACATAAATTAAACTTTGATGAAAATGTGCAAGAGGGAATGGATTTCCCTGCTGATTTCATGGTTATGTTGGAAATTAACATACTTTAGTGGAATTAAATTTGAGCAAATCCTAATTTCAGCATATTATTAACAGAAAATGTTAGTACATTAAAGAGATTTAGTAGTCGTAGTTTTATGCTTTACACTATCAGGGCTGTACAACTTGGATTGCCTGACATTGCACTATCAGGGCTGTACAACTTGGATTGCCTGACATTACACTGTCAGGGCTATACAACTTGGATTGCCTGACATTACACTGTCAGGGCTATACAAATTGGATTGCCTGACATTACACTATCAGGGCTATACAAATTGGATTGCCTGACATTACACTATCACAGCTTTACAAATTGGATTGCCTGACATTACACTATCACGCCTGTACAACTTGGATTTCCTGACATTGCACTATCAGGGCTGTACAGCTTGGATTTCCTGACATTACACTATCAGGGCTGTACAAATTGGATTGCTTGACATTACACTATCAGGGCTGTACAACTTGGATTGCCTGACATTACACTATCATGGCTGTACAACTTGGATTGCCTGATATTACACTATCAGGGCTGTACAACTTGGATTGCCTGACATTACACTATCAGGGCTATACAAATTGGATTGCCTGACATTACACTATCAGGGCTATACAAATTGGATTGCCTGACATTACACTATCAGGGCTGTACAAATTGGATTGCCTGACATTACACTATCAGGGCTGTACAAATTGGATTGCCTGACATTACACTATCATGGCTGTACAACTTGGATTGCCTGACATTACTCTATCAGGGCTATACAAATTGGATTGTCTGACATTACACTATCAGGGTTATACAACTTGGATTTCCTGACATTACACTATCAGGACTATACAAATTGGATTGCCTGACATTACACCATCAGGGTTATACAGCTTGGATTTCCTGACATTACACTATCAGGGCTATACAGATTGGATTGCCTGACATTACAAAATCAGGGTTATACAACTTGGATTTCTTGACATTAGACTATCAGGGCTATAGAAATTGGATTGCCTAACATTCATGACTAGCTCCATGTTTTAGATGGGCAAGTTGTCTTACAGCAAGAATTTAGTCCATGTCACGTGCAGTTTCTTTTCAAACATGAACATTGGACATGTGCTGTTATAAGGGTTATGTGTTGTTCTTGGTCATTACACAGTGTATTTTGGCCATATGACTTCAAATGAGCAATGCAGAAACTACACACTAGTTATTTTTTAAGTGGTAAGAGTACTTTGATTACAGCAGCATAATTACAAATAGGTACAGTACCTTGATTACAGCAGTATAATTACAAATAGGTACAGTACCTTGATTACAGTAGTATAATTACAAATAGGTAAAAATGTTTAATCACCAGCCACAAACTTTTTTTTCTTCTTGAGGTTCTGAAACTTTACCAGAAAATGAGAAAGCCGAAACAGTATGTTGAAACAACCCCAGTATATATACATTAGATAACATTTACAGGAGTCTCCACACCGTTGTGTTCATCTATTCAGACCATATCGGTCGCTGTTGTTATGGATGAGTAACCTTAAGTTTGCAACCAGAAGTTCAGGGATTAATTCAGAACTGAATCTGAATCTTTTGTCTCCATCAATTCTTGGTGAAGTTTTGAAAAGTAACAAAAACTAAATTGCATGTTCTAATGGAAGTTGATTCACTTTTATACCTATTTGTAATTATAACAACGTAATCATATTGCTCATATCAGTTACAGTTAATTACAGTGTATCATTTTTGCTGTCCTCACTTGAAGTCATACGGCCACAGTACATGGTGTAATGACCAAGAAGGGCATATAGACCTTAAAAGCATTAAATTTGCTAATGACTCATAAAGAACTCTGTTTTAGCTCTCCTGGTCATAGACTAGAAGAGCTTATGGGATGGTCTTTTATCCATTCTCTCTCTCTGCATTAGCACAAGTTTGTTGTTTCTACTCATAAACTATTCGGAGGATTGTCACAAAATTTACACAGATGTTCACCCCATGGTCTAGTTGGTCCAAATGGTGTTGCTTGGGCATCCATTATAGCTGCCCCAATGGTTGTCTCAAAAATCTTGTTATTGCTATTTTTCCTGAGTGGATAGTCATATCAACATATTGAATTTTCACTAAAAGACTTCTTATGATGTCTATTTGGTCCTAAAATGAAAATGGTGCTGATCTGACATTCAATATGGCCACTATAGGCAATTTATTTTTAAAGTTTGGAAGTATATCAGATTATTATTGGAGCTGGGAAAGTGGTAATGGAGAGTTTATTAGCTAGACTCAAAGCAATCAATTTCAGCTGATGTTTGATTGTGTCTCAGGTGATTCTGGTAACTCAGCTTGAACTGTATGGTAGCAAGATATAAATCTAAATTAAAATTATAAAAAAACTAAACTTGTTCTAGCTGTTTTTATTAATTTCAATTGCACTGATTTTGTTTTGCAAACCTCTGTCAGATTTCTCTGGGATAATGAAAAAAAAGTATGTGTCCTTTTCTTTTTGGACACATGAAAATTTCAGTATCTGATTCCTTACTACACAAGTTTCTTGCCTGCAAATGTTTATTTTGATTCGTTTCTATAAACTAAGTGTCACTAATGTAGTGTTCTGGCTTTCAAACAAAGTTCAAGTGATTGTAAGTGATTAGGTGAAGATGCATGGGTTGGATCTTGTCAGGCAAGGAGATTAAGGCACCTGTTAATTGACTTCTGGTGCCCAATGATTGTTTGTTGTACAGACGAATTACATGTGCTCATACTTTGACACATTGCTTTGATCTTCATCACAGGACACACTTTTAATCTATCACAATTGAAATCTTCATGCAATGTTTGGAACACTTGGATTTTATAATACACCATATTTAGAAAATGTATTGATTTGAAATGGAATTGAGCAAATGAAAATAAATTAATACAAGAAAGAAAATGTAATCTTTTCCTTGATTTCTTCTAGCTTGATACAAAATTAAAGAATATTAAGGTAAAGCCATTGAGAATGTAATTGTTCTTAACATTATAACCACAACTATGAGAACTAAGAATGTCCTAAGTTTTCACTGAATCAAAGAAGCAGAGCAGTTTCTATAGCCTTTTTATAATGCCATCTATTTGACATTTTCCCTTTGAAACTGTTACTAAGCCATCACCATATGTACTAATCTAACTGAGGTCTTGCAAGCTTGTTATTCTGTATGTTTCAAAGTTGCACTTTAAGTCATAAAACATTGTCAAGTTGCTGTCATTTAGCATTGTAGTTCTGTATAATGATAAATGTTTCAGGGAATATATTCTTTGTTTGCCTTTCTGTTTTGCTGAATTACCTTTCTGAGTTGCCACCACCCATAGGACTATAAATTTTGGAGGTGGAATGAATGGCAAATTGCACTTGATATTTGAAGGTAGAAACAAGCAAAAATGTGTAATTTAGCAGTAAATCAATTACTAATTGGTTCAAAAATAAAATACAGCAGATAAAATAATGGTAGATAATGGATGAAGACTAAAGTTAAACAAGAACAAAATCTGTAATGGAAAATTCTGTAGTGATGCCCTGGTAATAAACCAATATCTTCTCTCGTTTAGCTCATGGTAGGAAAATACTTCTGTCTTTAATTCATAATTACTTTTGCCAATACTTATTACAAGTGTTTCTTTTTGTTAGTACTAATAAAATATATAAAATTTACATTCATTATTTCATGTATGGTAAAACAACTTTTCATAGCTAAATAACTGATCTTGGTAATTCATATTTTAGGATTGGTTCTCAAGTTTTTTGGTTGGGAATCTAACTTTTCGTCATGTTGGATGTCCTAGATTCCAAATCTTTTAATCATAGTGAGAACTATGAAGGCTATCCTGCACCCCACTAATCCATTTCTGATTCTGACATGTATTTTTTTTTAATGCATCAAATACAGACATACACTGTAACTTGGTCAGTAAGTTTTCAGTATTCATTGTAAATGAGAAATAACACTTTTGGTACATGGTTAAGATCAGTATATAAATTTTATTTCTTCTCAGTCGAGATTAAAAAGATGATATACCACTCTGATTGCAATGAAAGTCTGCACTTTTTTTTAAATTTGAAAATGGAGGGGAATCTTGGATGCAAAATGTTTACTTTTATCTTCTCATTTTTATAAAACATGACAAAATACAGCCACATTCGTTTAATCAGTGTAGATGGTGCTTAGGTTACAGGGAGAACAGTGTAAATAATGCTTAGGTTACAGGGAGAACAGTGTAAATGGTGCTTAGGTTACAGGGAGAACAGTGTAAATGGTACTTAGGTTACAGGAAGAACATTGTAGATGCCACTTAGGTTACAGGGAGAACATTGTAGATGCCACTTAGGTTACAGGGAGAACAGTGTAAATGGTGCTTAGGTTACAGGGAGAACAGTGTAGATGCCACTTAGGTTACAGGGAGAACATTGTAGATGCCACTTAGGTTATAGGGAGAACAGTGTAAATGGTGCTTGGGATACAGGGAGGACAGTGTAAATGGTGCTTGGGATACAGGGAGGACAGTGTAAATGGTGCTTGGGATACAGGGAGGACAGTGTAAATGGTGCTTGGGATACAGGGAGGACAGTGTAAATGGTGCTTGGGTTGTAGGAAGAACAAACTGATGGATGTAAGAACAGATGAACATAAATATGACATAACCATTACATATGCATATGCAACGGTGTGGATATAACTGATGAGCATTTTGCAATTGCTCCTTCATCTTATCATGTGACTTTTTTTTCTTTTAGGGCCGCTGTTGAGGCTATACGCAGATTAAATGAATCTCTCAAGCAGAAGAAGGCCTACAGGGATGTGTTCCTTCAGGAGGCAGTGGGTTTACGTAATAAGTAAGCGTTATATACTGTGCCATACCAAAATTATATTTTAAAATCTTCTAGTAACATTGTAGCTTTATGTATTCAGCTGGGGTGGAAAGATCAAAAAGTAATGCTTAACAGCTATTTTTCCAAAGTGAAAGTCCAGTCAGGTAATCAAAGAATATTATTAAAAAATGATGATGTTCAGAACTATAATGACATTTTATATTTTTCCGGTACCAATCATTTGATTGTTAAATTGTTCAGTGGTTGAGTATTGTGTAATTGTTAATGGTAAGAGGCCATATTAATCACGTGTTATTGATTCATTATTTGACTAAGTAATCACAGTAAATTCTGTTAACCTCTCAGGATGTATTTATAACGAAACAAGACTTATGAATGTTTATCTTTTGTCAACACACCAACATCATACATAGCGGTTTCTTTTATTATCAATTGACACAGTGCATGCTTGTGATCTGATATTATGCTTTCTTATTAGTCAACTGAAGAAATGGGTATTTCACTGTAGACTTTGTGGCAGTTGTTTCAGATAGCTGAAGTCAGCTTGAGGAATATGGTAATAACAAATCAGTCACAGTTGTTATTGCATGCTTTATTGGCTTGTGGGAAAATAATTATTGTATAAACAAAAATCCCATGTTGACAGTTTAATGAACCTGACACATTAGCAACCGTATTTACCACATATTTTGGGACATGAAAAAATAATTATTTTTTTGTGTCCCAGATCTGTTGGTGAATATCTTTTTACCTACATGATGTGTCCCAAGACTTAGAAAATGAAAAAAATTGTGTTCAGTTTGTGGCCCCCGCCCCCCGCAACTGGCCACACCACATGTTACAATAAAATAGATAAAATAGATAAATAAAGCTTATTTGATAATAAAATGAAGAAACTTACCTTGTACTGTTATCATTTATTCACTTTTTTGGTCGACATTAGCATTTTATTAAAGGAAAATTATATCCACGAAATCCATATAAGCACAGGGGCTCGTATTATTGCTTACAATTTACCTGTCATACACGTACTATATATATAAGTAGTTATTATATAGTACGTGTATGACAGGTAAATTGTAAGCAATAATATGAGCCCCTTTGCATATAAGTAGGGCATGCATCCATAGTGTTATTGCTTTCGTCAGACAACACATTGGTCATTGACATGAATATTGAGAAATGAATCATGTTTGGTTGTCCTCAAAGGTTTGAATGTTATGAGAATGAAAACTGGATCCAGCAAACTCACATACGAATGAGAGAGAGAGTGAGAATTATCAACCCCATCGCTCGAAAGTATCTGCCATTCATGCATGACATGGTGTAAGGTACAAAATAACCAGGAGTGTATTATTTCCAGGGTAACAACATGACCATATCTCGCAAACAAAAATCATTATTATAAATACATTCACTGTGAGTACAGATGACAATCTTTTTGATTCCATGGGTTACAAAAAGTATTATTAAAGCAAATTAATGCTGTGTATACTATTTACACTGAAGAACTCAAAACCCATTTATGTCAATTATGACTACAGATGGCAAACAAATGAAAGCCTGGGTGTTGAATAAACACACCTTGTAACAGCTATAAACTCATTGTTTTAACTTACCGGTAGGATGTCAGATACAAAGTTTAATTCATTACAAAGCAAGCCAACCCCGGAAGCAGACTTTGGATTCCTTTTGGCATGGAGATTTTCTTTTTTAAAGCTATACATATGTATACAAAGTCAGCTGACATGGGGAAGCCAACTTTGATTTCTTTCTACCGGTTTTCACTGGGATTTTGAAAATAAATAGAAACAATGGAACATTTTGAAAGGATAACTTGACACATTTACACAAAAAGTGATTCCTCGCAGTCATTGTTATCATGTACATAGCATATATAAAAGGGAATACAAATAAAACAAACCACATTATAGATCTCCGCTATTATGGATAAGTTTGTAGTGAGATACTCAAGTTGTGAAGAGGCCTTGCCTCGTGCATGGAAAGAAAATGTGTTGCCTAAAATTCACCTAAGAGGCCCGTAGGTTGACCAAAAAGCGTGCTAGAGAGGAGGAGTGTGATGTAAAAGAAAATGATCCAACTGCAAAAGCCCCCCATGAAATTAGAGACCCCAAAAAGGAGAGAGATGATGCCTATGAAAATGATGATGTCAGGCGAGGACATAACAAGCATTTTACATTAAAGCAAAAGGAGGAAGTTGCAAATTTCTCAAACGTGCATGGAATTCAAGTAACAGCAAGACATTTCAAAATCCCCAAATCAACCATTGCAAATTGGTCAAAAATAGATTTTTCTCAGCAGCTGAATGAATGGGGACATTTAGCAAAGAATGGGAGACCAGTATCATATGGCAGTGAGTTAGATGGAAAAATTGCAAAGTGGGTTCTTGTCCGGCGCAATCTTCAGATCCTGTTGGACACTATATGCACTTATGCCAAGGAATTGGTGTGAAGTGAATGTCCAGAAATTGAGTTTCAAGCCAGTAGAAACTGGGCAGCAGGTTTTTTAAAGCGACACAACCTGGTGCTTCGTTCATGGACAATGATGGCCCAGCGTCTCCCAGAATATTTGGAGGAGAAAATAAAATTATTTCACGAATTTTAAGAGGCAAGAAGAGAAGAAGACGATTTTGAAGACAAGATGACAATTAACATGGATGAAACTCCAGTGTACTTGGATCTCATTCCCAGACAAACTGTCTATAAGAAAGGTGTTAAAAGTGTGAGAATTCGTATGACTGGTGCAGATTAAAAGCATCTAACCTTAGTACTTGCAGTTTCCACAGTAGGAGATGTGTTGCCTCTGATGATAATTTTTTGTGGTGTGAGGGAGCTAAAAGATAATCAGGCACCAAAAGGATGGATCGTACATCTGCAGGAGAAGGGTTGGGTTGACGAGGAGGTGATGCTGCAGTGGATTAAAGAGATAATCTCAAGTATACAGGAAAGGAACGATCTCTTTTAGTGATGGATTCATTCCAGGTGCATATTACAGATGCTGTAAAACAGACTTTGAGAAGGGGTAACACGGTGCCTGCAGTTATTCCGGGTGGATGCACCTCCAAGCTACAGCCACATGATGTCAATGTAAATAAACCGGTCAAGTCCGATATGAGGAAAAGCTGGACAAATTTTATTTGTAAAGCAGCAGAGGGCCTTTCCAAGGAAAATGACAACACTTCTCATATTAATAGTGCAGACAAACAAACAGTTGTGGACTGGATTGTGAAAGCAGTTGAATCACTTTGGGACAAGCCAGATCTGATCCGAAAATCATTTAAAGTTTGTGGTATTAACAAAAACTTGAATGGATGTGAGAACAATATCATAAGAGATACTGAATGTGATGAAAATGTCAGTGACAATGAAGAGGACAAATTTGATGGATTTGAGCCAGAGGATGTTGAGTGGGCAATTAAGAATGTGGACAGATTGAAGGATTTAAATTGAATATATTAGCGGCATTCAAGTTTGTTCAGCAGTACTTAGATTATGTCAGATATCACTGCTGTGTAAATAAAAGATGTTCGGTTTCGGAACTGGCATGTTTATCAATCACTCTGTACCATCACTATCTATCTACCGGTATCTCTATCTCTCTCTCTCTCTCTCTCTCTCTCTCTCTCTCTCAATATATTTTTATGTAATTGCAATGTGTAAAGGGGGGGAGGTACGTGAACGTGAGATGTGCGTGTGCCCCTCTGTTAATGATTTGGCGATCGTTATCTAGGGGATGACCTCCCTCGATGTTATTGCCCAGTGTGCATAGATAGAACATTGACAGAGAACTAAGCAAGACTATTGAGAAAAAATAAACAAATATGAGCCCAGTTAAACAATAAAATAAAATAAATTTAATTAATTAATACATAAGCAAAAATTTCAACTACAATCAAACCGATTTACATTAATGGAATTTAATAGCTGTGTTCCATTTACGGATTCATTCATCATAGTAACGAGTGGTGAAAAGAGTACAATATCCATGCCTGACTTGCATCACCTGGCATTGTTCTCTCTTGACTTTGTGTATTCCACGTCTAGCGTGCATGCTTGGTTCTTCCTCTTGACCCTTCTCTTCTGAACTCTATTTCCAGACTTCCCTCTTGGACTGTCCTCATCTGGTTTCTCAGGGAGGATATAGAAAGCTGTTCCCTTAAATGAAAAGATTATGACTAAAGATGTACATGTTTCACCACCTATCCGTATATATAAAATCTCTCACTTTGTTATTCAGAAATGTAAATAGCTATCCACACTGCTTAAATTCTGACATAATGTGACCTTAACGATTAACGGTCCTTACAGATATACTGTATTTGAGGTAAGGTACAATCGTTATCTATAGTTACAAATGACCATTGCAATATACCAAGTCTGACCTTAATTAAACAGTTCATCGTCCCTGTTCCACGCGGCAATTGATTAGCAACTGACACGTGTTCTGTATACAAATGATTCTGCCGTATATATCAGCATACATTATTATACGTCTTCTTACATCTGGCTAGCCAGTTCCACTCAGTAAGATAAATGCTCGATTACTATTGCATAAGATTCACTAAATTCTAGCTTACAGTAACCAGAAACCTGCAAGATTATTTGAGCATTACAAAATCATGTATAAATATCCAATTATCATTAATTCACGATAAACTGTATCATCCTACAGACAAAGGAAATTCATTCATATAACAATAAGAAATTCTACAATTTGAATATTTGGATTATTCATAAATCCTTATCAAATACTACACATTTGCATAAAACCAAACAACAAAATAGAAAATTACATGGAAATCAAAATTGTGTACCTTAATGCTGTTTCTTTTCCACACAAACCGTGCGTCCTAGCACTATAGCCTGTCTTTTCCTTTCAAGACAGCTATCTGGCCTCTTTACTTTGTTAACGAGGGAAAACTCTTCTTTAGGGTGTCCCCCGGAGTCAACCTGACTTCTCTCAAGCAAGATTTCTGACTAAAGAATTCTGAGCCAAGTCACTACCTTAAATTCATTAATTCTAAAGTGTACGCCTTAATTTTAACTGACCAATCGAAAGCAACTGTTCCTAAATTTTCCCCAAAACAATCATGTCTTTCATCAGATTTTGACAGCCTAGAATCTGATACAATTAGCTTTTCTTTGAAGATCAATTATTTGACATACGGTCCTTTACAAACAGATACGGTCGGTAATTCTAATGTACTCTCTGCCAATATACCATTACGATGACTGGGTCAATTCCACTGAAGCTTAAACGTAGGCCCTTTTATGTTTCACAGATGAAACAAGGGAAATATCAAAGTGAACTTTCTCAAAGACCTATGATAAAATTTTTAATGCACAATTTATTCAACTTTAGGATCCAGTACTTCTTCAAAATTCGACACATTACACAATGTATCACAATGTATCAATGTACTGTGCTCATCAATAGTTATTTTGCCAAAATGAGTTGTGTAATGAGCATGAACGGCAAATAAACCTTGGCATTTAATAAAAAACCTTTGCTGAAGCATAAATTAGAAAATAAAAAGTTGAACTCATTCTCATATACACAAACTATTCATTCTTACCCGAGTTCTTGTTCTTAGCAAATTTGCATCTAGGAAGAAAAGTGTAAACAAACAACACTCACAGCATTTTCTTTTTTAAAGTTTTCGTTAATAATTTGTGTTTGAGTTCATTTTTAGCATGTAATTTTTGAATGATTTTAATGGTGTTGCACAACTTATGACTTGAAAAAATCGCTGTGTCCCAGAACATACTGTGCACAAAAAAAAAAATACTCTTAAAATAATTTATGGTGTCTCAACACATAGGGTGTCCCAACACATATGGTAAATACGGTATTAGTATTACAGCTTTATATCAGTGACATCTTGAATGATTTGGATTATGAGCATTTCACATTATCAGTGAAAGGAGTTCTCACACCCTGAATTTGCATTCGTCTGACTGTTTTTGAAAACAAGTTCTTCTTTTTAAGGCCATGCAGAGTGTAGTAGTAGTGAGTATGTCATTAAAAACTTTTGTTTAACCTGAATTGTTATTTTAGTTTCATACCTTTCTGAATTTATTGCGACTGTAGAGATATTTGATATCATTATTCATCAAAATGGCTCATCATAGACGGAATTTGTTGTGTTCTAGGTTGAAGGAGTACTGTAGAGATATTTGATATCATTATTCATCAAAACGGCTCATCATGGACAGAATTTGTTGTGTTTTAGGTTGAAGGAATACTGTAGAGATATTTGATATCATTATTCATCAAAACAGCTCATCATGGACAGAATTTGTTGTGTTTTAGGTTGAAGGAGTACTGTAGAGATATTTGATATCATTATTCATCAAAACGGCTCATCATAGACAGAATTTGTTGTGTTTTAGGTTGAAGGAGTACTGTAGAGATATTTGATATCATTATTCATCAAAACGGCTCATCATGGACAGAATTTGATGTGTTTTAGGTTGAAGGAGTACTGTAGAGATATTTGATATCATTATTCATCAAAACGGCTCATCATGGACAGAATTTGATGTGTTTTAGGTTGAAGGAGTTCTGTAGAGATATTTAATATCATTATTCATCAAAATGGCTCATCATGGACAGAATTTGTTGTGTTTTAGGTTGAAGGAGTACTGTAGAGATATTTGATATCATTATTCATCAAAACGGCTCATCATGGATAGAATTTGTTGTTTTTAGGTTGAAGGAGTACTGTAGAGATATTTGATATCATTATTCATCAAAACGGCTCATCATGGACAGAATTTGTTGTGTTTTAGGTTGAAGGAGTACTGTAGAGATATTTGATATCATTATTCATCAAAACGGCTCATCATGGATAGAATTTGTTGTTTTAGGTTGAAGGAGTACTGTAGAGATATTTGATATCATTATTCATCAAAACAGCTCATCATAGACAGAATTTGTTGTGTTTTAGGTTGAAGGAGTACTGTAGAGATATTTGATATCATTATTCATCAAAACGGCTCATCATAGACAGAATTTGTTGTGTTTTAGGTTGAAGGAGTACTGTAGAGATATTTGATATCATTATTCATCAAAACGGCTCATCATAGACAGAATTTGTTGTGTTTTAGGTTGAAGGAGTTCTGTAGAGATATTTGATATCATTATTCATCAAAATGGCTCATCATAGACAGAATTTGTTGTGTTTTAGGTTGAAGGAGTACTGCGAAAGACTAATGTTCTACAACCCTACAGAATATGGCCGAATGGCAGAGGAGGTTTTGTGGAGGAAGGTCTTT
Organism: Megalonaias nervosa; assembly: GCA_016617855.1. Lineage (NCBI taxonomy): Eukaryota > Metazoa > Mollusca > Bivalvia > Unionida > Unionidae > Megalonaias > Megalonaias nervosa. The sequence goes on along the minus strand of JAECUM010004774.1, from coordinate 25,719 downwards.
TATGACATCATCCAGCTAGTCAAAAAGAATCGCAAGGTACTGATAGAATCCGAAGGTTTAGGTATTGTAATATCAGATAGCTGCAAGGCAGCGAGATTTAATTAAATGGAACTATAATAATGTTGAGCACCAGGCAGTGGTTAGTTACTATAATGTGGTTCATGGGAGCTGTAAATTTGTACTGCTTTATAGTGAGGCAGCCTTATATTGTGATACAGATCAAGCATGGGTTGTGCCATACTGGGGTCTCTTTTATGAAAAATAGGCTATTTCAAAATTATAAACCACATAGTTCTTAACTGCCAACATTTAAATCAAGTAACTGAAGTAAATGGCATGGATATTTAAATCTAGTCATTTAATTAGAGTACACTTTAATTTGCAATAAACATGTTACATAACAACGTATTGTACAGTTACAAATGCCTATTATCACATTGCTCACTAGTATGATATGCCTATTATCACATTGCTCACTAGTATGTTATGCTTATTATCACATTGCTCACTAGTATGATATGCCTATTATCACATTGCTCACTAGTATGTTATGCTTATTATCACATAGATCACTAGTATGATATGCCTATTATAACATAGATCACTAGTATGATATAATTATCATATAGATCACTAGTATGATATGCCTATTATAACATAGATCACTATATGATATGCTTATTATCATGATCACTATTACAATAAGCCTATTATGACATAGGTCACTATTACAATATCCCTATTGTTATGTACCATATTTGCCGGCCTATAAGATGATACTTTTTTTATCAGAAAATCTTAGCTTTGTCTTATACTCCGAATCGACTTATATCTGGATTATGTCATCGTATTTTTCGTATGGAAAATAATTCTCCAAATGTACGAAAAATAATACGTAAAAAATATTTCATTTTGGGGAAGAGATCGTGTATGAAAAAGTATAGGATCCCACATTAAGTATTTTGAACAATTACATGATCATTAGTATTAAAAAACATACATCAGATGTAATTGCACTAAAGCAGTATGCACCAGTAATGTACGTTTGTAACATATATTGTTTAAATTTGATTCAATGTATGTGCATTAGAATTTACAAGTTAGAAGATGAATAACCATGACAAAGACATTTCATCACAATTTTCTTCTTGCACCTAATGATCATATAAATGCCGCATTGAGAGAGAGAAAGACAAACAGACAAATATATATATCTTTACGATTGTAAATCTGTATTGTTCACTTACCTGATGACTGATCTTACTCATGTGCAAGTACAGTACCATATTCCATTATCAATTAATACCACTATGTAAGCAATTCCTTCTAGTTTTTGGTTGTCAGTTCCATTATACAAGAATCACATGACTTTGTAGTGGTATTTACATGCTAATTATATGCTACAGCTGTAGTCAGTCATTCTAAGTTAACACCTGTTTGAGGTCAAGATTTGGCAGACCAGATCAAATTAGCGAGGTTACCAATAGGGAAATGAGGCTACTCATGATTATTATTAATACTGTACCATATAATGAAAGGAATGCCAGGTGTTTACTCATGTGATTTTCTCAGCCAGTGCCATCTTTTGAACTTGCCGATGGAACTGACAGCAATTTATAGCATGAGCAAAGATCAAAAATCAATTGCCACCAAAGTACAGGAAGTGTATATGCACTTTTTTTAAAAAATCATGTTTGTTGGGAATGGAGAGGTCGTTATACATGTACTTGCAAAGAATAACATAGACAGCATGTGAAATGGTCATTCTTTGGATTTAACCTACATGGTGCCTATATGGATATAACTATTGAGAATATTTTAACCCTGAAGGAGTATGGCATGTATTTTCACAATTTAAATTTACGTTTTCATTTATTAATGTTTTCTCTCTTTGACAAAAGTTTCAGCTAAATGGGGGCAATAAGGTAAAAAGAAACACAAAGAGCTGAACTCTCTCTCTCTCTCTCTCTCTCGATCATGAGGTGCAAGAAGAAAAATGTGATGGAATACATATGCATCCCTCTTTCTGTATCTCTCTTTCCCGTAAAACTGTGGAAAAAGCATTTTAGCATTAATGATGCAATTTCCTTATTGCTGGTAATCTGAAATAGCATAAAATGATACTTTTAATATTTATGAAACTGGAAGTTATTATTGTTTAATTTCGCACAGCATCACAAGTTTTTTTAATCCTATCTGTAACTCACCAAATTTTCAGGTGAGCATCATTATATGTAGCTAAAAGTACATAATACATTTAAAATACTTTGTATGGAACAAATTAGGTACTTTTCAGAAAGTAAAAACAATTCAACTAAAGGAAAGGGGGCAGAGTTCTCTGATCGCTATCAAGAAATTTGATGTCTGAAAAATTCAGATAAACGGCATTAGTATGTATTCTGCTGCAGTGGAATCAATGGATAGTTATAGATGTTTGTGCCCTGATTTTATTGACAAAGTGGTTCTGCAGCATTATTGATGATTACCATAGTGGCAATTAGTACCACTATTTATTTTCAAAAGTTAGATTTATGACTTAATAAAAGTTGGCATACAAAATTATAGCAATTTTTCATGTATTATAAATCTTTGGATGCCTTGTGTATATTTTTTACTGATCAAAATCTCTGAATTTTATTGATCATAACATCATTTTTTTTAAAACTCCATTATGGTTGTTAAGATTGTATAATTATGAATAATTAGATATAAATATTGTAAATTAATATAATTTCTTTGAAAATTCAATAAACATAATTTTCCTCTTTTTTCTTATCATTTCTACCTAATTCAGGTATGTATAATTTAATTGGACAGTGACAAAAATTGAGCATTAGCAGAAAACTGTGCCAGTAACTTCTGTCTTTTGTGCTCTTGTTTACTGTTGTCAGTTTATTGCATTATTGCATTAAAATTTGTCAAACTTCACCAGTAATTATGTATTTTTGCCTTGAAAATATAAATGTGATACCAGTATCACAACAGTGAAAATAGTGTTTGGTTCAGGGGTTAGATTTAGTGAGCTTGTTTAAATTATTGCTTCTCCACATGTACATTGAAGATTTTACCTTGTGCTGGATGAAGTACACTGTATATCCTATGGTTTTGAATCATAGGCACTGCACTAAATTTCAGTATTATCTCTAAAATACAGTAAAGAAGTTTCAGAAATAATGCCTTGAAATCAGTTTTTAATACTGTAAAAATTCATTGGTGGTTTGTTTTTTTTGTAAGCAGCCTAAAAGAAATACCTATTTAATCAGCTACAGTAATCATGCTGATATTTGGTTGTAAAATGCAATTACACATTGAAGAACTACACCAGTGATAGCTACAAATTCAGTACATGATAAAGAATTTACACAATGATTGATTTAGTATCACTGTTATTTACAGCATCTTTTCAGTTTGTGTAGAGTAAATGTTGTAAAACAAATGGATACTAGCATTACTGCAGGACAAAATTCCTTCTTTACCCAAGCCAGTTTCAGCCAGTTTCAGGGTTTAAACAATTAACTGGCCTTGATTGCTGTTGCAAAAGAAGACAAATCCACCAGTTATAAAGAAAAGGATATGCCAAAACAACTTGCTTGCCAAGATCAGAAGTGGAATGAATGCAAAAAATTATGATATTGTATTAAACTGAAACATGTAACTCAAATGGATCGATTATCTTAGTCAATCTATATCATACTTTTAACCTATATTATGATCATTCTGTAATGATGTATGACAGGCATGTGTATATATGCTGACTATTTGCCTTGTATAATTAAACATGTCTTCTCACATGGATTAGATCAATTTGTAGGCTTGCTTATATGACTGAAAAATGGTAACTCTTGAGCATGTGGATCAAAGTAAATTAACAATGGCTGTCTAGCAAAAATGTGATCTGGAAGAATGTGCTTGGTAAAAGTGATGAATAGAGCAAAATCTGCATCATATATTTTTGGGAATAATAAGGATATAAGTGTCGCAAAACACACTTTGCAGTGTTATTACTATACACAATAATACCGGTCTCATGGTAAACTCTTAAGTGGTCTGTGAATCATGAAGTCTGTATTTACCTTTATTTCATGCTTGAGAAGTCAGAATTTATATAAATTCAAAATGATACCATACCAACAAGAACAGTAGTTTATAACAGTTTATTGACATGGTAATTGAACAAGAGCTGGTCACTACTGTGTGACATATGGCAATCTTGTTAATTTTTTCTTAACATTTTTTGTGTATCGAAGTGTTGGGACTCCGAAAATGCTAAATTTTGTATGTGCATATCAATCTTGGGACATGAAAATAATTATTATTTTTATGTCCCAAGACTTACTGTCTTTATTATATTCATAAGTATTATTTTTGTGTCCCAAGACTTACTGTCTTTATTATATTCATAATTATTGTTTTTGTGTCCCAAGACTTACTGTCTTTATTATATTCATAATTATTATTTTTGTGTCCCAAGACTTACTGTCTTTATTATATTCATAATTATTTTAAATAGCATTGGTACAAGTTTTTTCAAATTGATTCCTTAACATTCCAATCAATTTTAATTGGAAATATTAAATATTTAAAGCTTAATTGTGCCTTCCATGCTTTATTTGTAGTTATTACTCACATCTGCATGATCTGCCTCTGGAAAGTCCTCTCCTTATAAAGCCATTTACCACCTGTATATGGATGGCTTTATAAAAGGGGGACCACTGTAATCCTATTATGACAGATCACTGTTATTACATGCCTTATATGACAGATTACTACATGTATTATGATGTGCGTTTTATGACAGATCACTGTTATTACATGCCTTTTATGACAGATTACTATTATGATGTTCCTATTATGACATTGCCATTTCTTACCCTGATGTATTATTCAATATTACAGCATGTGCGACCAGGTAGTTCTTTGGAGGCAGCATATCGCACACATCTATCAGCAGCCTCTGGGTATTACTACCATCTCTTGTTTCGCCTTCAGTATGAATTTGGCCTCAAGTTGGACAATCAGTTGGATTTCCCTCTCATACCTGACCATAAAGCAGGTAACATACCATTAGGAGTAACTATTTATTTACACATGTCTTACTGTCCAGTGTGTGTATCTGCTAAACTAGATTTTTCTCAGATTAATCATTTAGAAAGGTTCAATCAACCAATCATGTTTCTAGTTGTGGACAGAACGTGTAAAGGGACTCTAAAACAGACCTTCGATGTAAAGAAATGATAACAAAATTACTGTCAGATTAGACATTTTCTTAGAGGAAATACAACTCAGGAGTGACTGCCATGCATTATAAAATTTAGGCTTCCAGAAATTGTTTTTCTCAAAGCCAAGGGTAAGTGGTTTTTCAAGAATCGCGATAACAAATAAACTTGACCTGATAAAATATTATGTACAAGGATAAAAGGTGGCGGGGGGCCTTGAGCAATTAGCTCTAAGAAGTAATGAAGCCTTTGTAAGATTTAGACAGAACCAGGGCATATGGCTATCCTGCTTTTGGGAACTGTACTTAACAGTTTTATTTAAAAAGGTGAAAAAAGTTCATACTGACACAAAAAGTCCCAGAAATGTTGCCAGTAGTGGACTAGTTGATCTAATCAACAGCTGAGAGGAATATTTGGAACTGCCACTGCACTCTGTAGGATTTTGAAAATGGAAGTATGTTGCCAGTGTTGCCAGACAATTGAGAGTCCAATTTGTAGAAAACTTTAGTGCAGACTTTGAACATGGAGAGTCCGGGATTAGAAACTGATGGTCCTGAAAGCAGAGATTCACACTAGAAAGAGCTAAGTAAAGCATATAAATGGTTAATAAATCTGCATGTTTGCTTCATTTTTCAGTTCAGTGGATACTTTTCTAATGGTCATTGTGACCATTTAAATGTAAGCTTTTGTAAAAAGAAGGTCTAGATTCACTGTAAATTTATGTAGTAAGACATAAAATGGGCATATTTTCCATAGATTTTCACTAGACCTTGTTGTATGGGTAGGATCCTTTTCCTTCTTCAGAAAATAATTAAGTTCCATGTAGCATCTTTGGCAACATTCAGATAGTCTCTTTACTTTTTTAATCTTTGGAAAAGAATTTCATGTCTTTTTTTTTTTTTACAGTTTCTGCATGCCTTTATACTGTGTTCAAATTTATATTGTCCAGGTCGGAACTGGAGGAGTTCAAGCAAGAAAAGGGATGTAACTCCAAATGTACAGGAATGGGCTCTCAAAGCTTGTCATAGGTGTTTAGTTTGTCTAGGAGACATAGGTAGGAAAGTTTTAAGTCAAAGAAATTTGATAGAATATTGAAACAAATATGATCATAGACCAGCAGTGAAGCCAGCATTGCTATATTTGTGTGTCACAGTTTGTTTTCTAGTCATTCATATATTAACTTCTAATATTTTTTAAGTCAGCAAATTTTTCATCCTTGGCAAATATTTGGAATGAAGACTTCACAAACTTAAGAACATGAAATCTACTATTGGGAGTTGCATCTCTCACATAGCAAAGGCAAACCTCAACTGGAGGGCATTCCATGACAATGTCCACTGATACTGGAACACATTCTTGTTGAGTGTGTTGAATTCCAACCAGTTAGACAGACACATATTAATATGAACTTGATGAAGAAACTGTATAAGGATGTACAGCCTGAGAAAATCTTGGACTTTTTAAGGGAATGCAGTTTATGTAACAGATTTTGACTATATGTTTTAAGTATTTTACATGTACCTTTATCATTTATTTTATATACCTTTTACAGAACTTTACCATCTTTACCTTTTATGCTTAATCGTATTTTACTTATGTTTACATTTATTTGAAAGCATTAATCTTCCAAGAGATTTTGTACAAATCTTCAGTTTTACAGTTTTGAAATTTAAACTTAGTTGACACTTATAGCCACTATTGTTCTGATGTGCTGTTAGATTCTACATTTTTTGTTGTTGTCAAGATGTCCATCCATCATTTGTTAATGTCCCGCAGAATACAAAGATCAGCATTCATATATAACAGCCTTAGCCAATGCCACTGATGTAGATTAGATGTATTAAAGAGTTAAATTAACCATTCTGGTCAGTTAACCAGCTTTATTGTTTTTCCAGCTCGTTACCAACAGGACTTTGATGGAGAATATAGCACCTCAACAGCTGAGAGATTCTACCAGCAAGCAATTGCATTATTTCCAGAAATAGGTACTGCACGATCTGTAAAGGGTTGTTGCATATTTCAGTACACCAGGATTCCTAGCACTCTTTATGGATGCTTGTGATTGAGCAAATTTTTTAAACTAGAATTCTTTGTTTTTAAAACATGTTACCCTAATCTTCCTTGTTTTGACTTCCACCCTGACGTTTGAACCTTTTGGTTAGGTACTTGAGGGTAAGAATTGCCCCAGTAAGAGTATATTGGTTATAAGGTGGAGATCTCCCATTTCTCCATTGAGTATGTCCCTCCTGATCACATTAATGTTAGGAAATAAACTCTGCTACCTCTTCAGTTTTGAATACAATGATGCTGAAAAATAGAAATTTCATCTTCCCTGTTTTATTTTTTCAGTAATGTACAAAAGATTCAAACTTTTTTTAGCTCTGCTGGTCATAAGCCAGAAGAGCTTATCGCATGGCTGTATTCTAATGCCAGACATCAGATATCCATTCATCCAGTAGCACAAGTCATTACTACTCTTAAGCTACTTATAGCATTGCCATGGAACCTTACATGTATATTCATCCCAAGGTCTAGCTGGTCATAACATGTTCAACATGGGATTTTCACAAGAAGACTTCTGTGATGTCTGCCTGGTCATAAATAAAAATCATGTTTGTCTGATTTCAATATGGCCACCTTAGCAGCCATCTTGAAAATCTTATTATTGCTATTACTCCTGATTGGATGGTTATACATTGGCCCCCTTTTGAATGGCCCCCCTTGACCAGTGGTCACCTGCTTATACATCCAGAATCCAGTTCATGTTGAAAAGTATCACTTAGGATGGTAACCTCTCTAATGCAGCCATTGGCTAGCATATTGCTGCAGAAACCATAAAATTTACCATTATGAGTTGCCATATAATGGGGTTTACAGATAGAAATCTCAGTAACATTTGTTGATTTCTGAATGCAACACGTTGACATTTGTATCAGCATACAATAAAGTACCTTTAATGCATATGAAGAGGTAAGTAATCTGATTATCCATACTGATGCGTGTTCCTTTGATGTTAGGTTTGTCACTTTTTTATAATTACTGGATATTATTACCACTGAGAATCATCAGGATGAAAAAAGCTAACCTGCTGAGTAGCACAGATAAGAAGAAAAGTGATAGCAATATAGCAAAATAAAAAGAGGGAGAGTCCTTTGATTAGTACTGAGAAATTCACTGTCAGAAAGATTCAGATAACATCAGCAATATACATTCTACTGCAGCGGGCAAACAGAATTGATGGACAGTGATAGTTACAGGTAGATATTTATGCCCTTACTTGATTGACAAGGTTGTTTTGCAGCATGATCGATGAGTATTCAAAAATTTTTCACAACATTGATACAATTTTTTGTCACATTGATTCCATAACATTCCTGTGATTGTTATATGAAAATATGAAATTGATATCACTACTCCTCTTGAGTTGAAAGTCATAATGACATGGAATTTTAACAGAAGATTTGTCATGGTGTCTAGTTCATTTTTAATGAAAATAGTTTTCATTTGGATATCAATTATGGCCACCACTGTGGCGAGCTTAACAATCTTGTTACGATTGCTCCTTCTCAGTGAATGGTCATATCAGCATGTTGTTTTCACTAAATGACTTCTTATGATATCTAATTAGTCCAAAATGAAAATTGTGCTGATTTGACATCCAATATGGACACCATGCAGGCATCTTGATAATCTTCTTGTCACTGCTGCCGAGTTATATCAACATGGGGGTTTCATTAGAAGGCTTGTTATGGTGTCTAGCTGGTCCAATCTAATGTCCAGTATGGCCTCCATGGCAGCCATCTTGAAAATATTTTTATTGTTGCTCCTTCATAATTGATATTTGTATCAACATATGATTTTTACCATAAGACTTATGATATCTAGTTGGTCCTAAATGAAAATGGTGCCACACAGATATCCAGCATGGCTGCCACAGTGAACATATTTAAAATCTTGTCAATGATTCACCTGAATGAATGGTCATATTGGCATGGGGTTTTCACCAAAAGTCTTGTAATGTTGTATAGTTTGTTCTAAATGAAAATGGTGCTGATATTACATTCAGTATGGCTGCCACAGTGGCTAATTTGAAAATCTTATCACTCAAGAACATCCGAGATGGTTTCAACACTCAGGAATTACATAGAAGAAATGATTTTGATCTCGAATTCATGGAATTATATTTTGGACAGTAGAATGTCAATCTCTATGTTTTGTATAGAAATTTCCCTATTTTCCCCTGCATTTTCCCTCATTTTAAAAGAAAATAAAACATATTCCTACTTTCCTTTTTCACAAAAGGTTACTTGAAAGACTGATTTTAATCATTATTTGTGTAAATTGTGTCCATATTTTGCGGGTTTGTGGATTTTCTGATGTAGTCAAACATGGTATTGTTGATACTCTCTGTTGGTTGTCTTATTTTTGAACATTGCTTGAATTTTTCCACTTAATTTATTAAGAATGCATTATTGTTATAGAGAACACTTTTGCTCATTGTTTTGCCTTGTTCTTGCCATGTCACAACGACGACAGAATGCTCTAACTACATGAAGTTTAAGGTCCATGAGGATGTACATGACATGTACTTTGCTTGTACTAAGTTTTCCTCAGCTTCAGGATGTAGTATCTGTGCTGCTTGGTCATGGCTAATGTGGCTCATGGTGCTGTGTAAAAATTTTAAAAACATGGAGAGACATCTGAAGTCAAAGTCAACCAACAGTGGCATATTAAGTCTTTCTTCAAAGACATTGTCAATAACTAGTGCAGCGGAGAACGGTCTCTCCCCCATTCAAGATGAGAACCATGCCAACAGCATGTGTTATGGAGGATATGTGTGCATCAAAGATGCCCATGCTGCAAACACCTAGGTTATGCAAGAATTGGAAACGAGATTAGTGCAGGATACAACATTTATCAGCGAACTGTTCAGTTCATTGCCACTTCAGATGCCATCCAGCCAGTGCAGTCACCTGGCTGACCATTATTTCACCCTCAACTTGGGTTTCTAGTGAATTGGGAGAAGTCAGATTTCAGCCACTTCCAGCACTTTGGTCATCTGGGTATGGAATTCTTGACTCATCTCAGCCTCATTCATATCCCTCAAGTGTACATGTCACAGATTATTGAGCTGTCAAGAGTTGATTTCCAACATGGATTTCCAAAAGGGTCTTTGCAACTCCATGGCTTGCTGAATGCAGCAGCAGGCTTAGTCCTTCTGCATTGCCTTTTCATGCACACTTTGCATATTTCCCAGCTGACTTAGTGGCATCCTTTTTCTGGTTAGCTTAGTCATCAGATTATAATCTTAACCATGATAAAATAGTTCCTGCACCAGTGGCAAGAAAGTGGCTTACAGCAGGATTTTCTCTTGGAAAGCACCAACTGGAGTAACATGGAGACCAGCTCATACAATTGGGAGCCTGCCTATTCTATGCTGTTCTATGCTTCACATGGGCCAGAGAGGAGAGCCCTTCTTCACACCTACCATGAGGAAATGATGGCTGTAGTAAATGCCTTTAATTTTTGGAAGGATCAGTATTATGGAATGGTAATTATCATACAATTGGGCAACTTGGTGGTGATGTCACCTTCTCTAACAGGTGGGGTTGGGGAGGGGACCAAATCATTGACATGCGCATCCTCCTCTGGGAGTTCTTACTTCCAGTTATAGATGATGGTCCAGGTCAGTCAGATTACTGGCAGGCTTAATGTCCTAGATGATTCAGTGTCAAGAAGAGGCTAGACTCATCACACTGGGTGGCCCACTGGCCTTTCATCTGATTCTTGCACCTGGGGTGCATCCAATGATAGACCATGTTGCAACGAAGTGGAACCACAAACTACCAACTTTTGTCTCTCCAGTCCCAGACCCAGAAACCTAGAGTATGGATGCTTTATCCATCAGTTGGGACAGGTCCAAAACCTGTATACCTGTATACTTTCCCTCCAACTGTTTTGGTACTGAGGACAATACCAAAAATGAGGGGCTTGATCAGCAAAGTGGTTCTGATAGTCACATACAGATGGGACAAATCATGGGGGAACTCTTGACCTGATCTAGTGATAGACAATCTCTGCATCTTCAAAACCTGTTCAGACAACCTCAGATGCAGGTTTCTCATACTTGCCTCAATAGGCTGCTCCTACACACTTGGATTTTGCAAGGAGAGCCTTGTGTAGAAAGGAATTGGGCACTTTGTGGAAAGGATCTCATGAGCTAGAAGGCATGTGAATATGAGGGAGAGTATTGTGTCTTTAAAGACTGGTGCAAGGGCATTAACATCGTCCCTTTGCAAGCCTTGATCTCACAGCTTGCTAACTTTATTTCTTTGATTCTTTCAGGAGAAAAAGTTTTCACCTTTTAAGATCTGGGGTTACCACTTCATGAGCTCTGACACTTTCAGACATCAAAGGAGAGGAGAAATAGGTTGTGAAAAGGAATTGGTTCTGGTCACTCACCCTGTTCTCCAAATACTGTTTATGGGTTCTAACATTGCTCAGATAAGTTCAAGTCCCTTGCTGGAACCTCATTGAATCTGCTATCTTGCAACACATTTTTGGATAGCCTTAACTTGGCATGCAGGGTGAGTTGTGTGCCTTTTTGATGGGACCTGAACTTACTGCAGTTTATATCAGGCAGTTCTGTGGTCCTAATGACATAGCTGGGCTTGACAGCCAAGAACAGGTTGCCATCTGTGGGCTATCAGAAGATGATCATTGATGTTACATGACCCTAGCTTTGCCGTGTGAAATTTTCAACTCCTAAGTTTTGAGTGATCTCTAGGAGCCTCACTTTCAAGTGCAATATTTCAGTCTAAGACATCATTGAAGCTTCTGTATCTCAAAACCAGAGTTGCAGAGAATGGAATTGAACCAGGTGGGTCCACTTGCTGCTTGCCAGATGACCACCAGACAAATATAATGATGGCACAACCTTCTCAGAGGGAATGGTTTATAGCTCTTGAAAACATCAGTCATTTCTCATTACTAGTTCTATCTGTTGTGCTGCCATCATGTTAAGTGAGTGGCTTATCCTTCATATAGGGACTCCAGCCTTATTTCCCTTGAATGGTAACCATAGTAGAGTTATGATGCTCATCCCTTCTGTCATTCAGTATTCTGTTCTCACAAAGTTAATGTGATCAGGGAACATATTTGATGAAGAAAACTAATTATTTTAGAATTTTATGTTTTACCAAGAATACTAACCCAATCATATAACTATAAACCCTCCCACACCTCCCTGCAAATGTGGACCTTCTCATTGATGTATCAAATTAGTAAACAGTGTTTGAGTAGACAACTAGCAGTGGGAAGGGGAGGTAATTGGTGAGTGTTTGTTCCCTTTTTGATGTATGATATGGAGATGGGAAAGAGACCATTTTCATCTTTCTGGTAGGGCTGAATATGAGATGTTGAGAAGTTATTTATTAACATCAATGTGATTGGGTTAAGTATTCTCAGAGAAACATAATTTACCAAAAGTTTACTTTGAATGTTATGACCTAAGGGCTAATTCATTGAAGACCTTGAAGCATCACCCATGGGTCTTAGTCTGGCATACATTGACAAAATTGGGCAAGATGAGTCAAACAAACATGACTGGAGATGCTCATTAATTACTGTGAAACACTTGAGTACCAGTTGTCATGGGAAAGCTAGACCACAAATTTAAAACCAAGCTGACATTAACTTACACCCTTAACCCTGATATTCACTGATATGCTGGATTCCCTCCACATCCCACCTGCTATACAAGGCTTGACCTGTATCTTTGTGTTAATACCATGTATATCTATGGTACTCACTCTCGTCAGATTCAAAACATCTGAGAAACATGAAAGCATTAAAATAAAGAAAATGAAATGCCAAGCACAGTTTACAATTTAAAATGTCAAGCACAGTTTACACTTTATTTGTAAGCATACATTTCTTTTAGTCCTTTCATGGATAAAAAAAATTTAAACTGTTTTCACTGCAGTTTTAATTTAGTATTCACTGTTGCACTGAGTAAGTGGAACACATTAGTAATTTTTGTTACTAAATATCTTTCACACATAAACTTACTGCTGAATGAACAAACATTAGGTGAGTCTTGCTTTCTCAGATTCCATTCCAGTCAGGACTGCCTTTAGTGTGTGTGAAGATAAGCCACATTTGGGGTATTTGTCCATGGCTTTGTAATAGTAATGTGCCCCACATATCTTTCCAGTCTATGCATAGTGTATTTGATAACAATGCCTTCATGGAAATTTGTCCATGGTGTAGTAATGTGTTTCAGGTATCTAACCAGTCTATGCCTAGTGTATTTGATAACAATGCCTTCATGGGATTTTGTCCATGGTTTTGTAATGGTAATGTGTCCCACATATCTTTCCAGTCTATGCTTAGTGTATTTGATAACAGTGCCTTCAACACCAGTCATCACAATATACCATTTATGACTCCACCATTAAGCTAAACTTGTTTGATCCAATTGTGGATGACATGGTTGTGGTCACCAATAAAGATGGGGTTCCCACAGGGGAATTGGAGTTGCTTTTCATGTCTTTTGTATCAGTTTTCTTGAGTGTCATGAAGTTATCATGCATGCTGTGGACTTTTTTTCACTTACTTTCCTGATGAGTTCAGTGCTGAACTTTCTTGCTGCTTTTGCAACTCCATTTTCAATTGAGTATCTCATAATTTTAGCCTTAGTTCAATTATTATAAAAGCTGTACTCACCTTGTTTCTACTTATGGGAAGTCAGGAATTTCATGAGTTTCAACAGCGTCATTTGCATTTCAGGAGAAAGAATTTTTCTCATATCAGAGGTCTCCAGATCTGGAAGGACACATTGGTAGGAGATTTCAACTCGTTAAGAACTGTAGCAATGTCATTGTGATAGTAATTGAGAGAGTGAAACGCAATGTTGACAGAACTGTTTTTATATGGCAAGGATTGTTTGGAGAGAAGAGATATACTGCCATAGTCTTTGTTTTAGCACCTAATCCCTAAATGTCCAGAACTTTATGTTTTTATTGCAGAGTGGATTACGTCAGTGGAATTAGGATTGGTAGCTAAAAAAAGGATTTTGGCATTTGATTAAACTCCCTGCATTTATACCATGTATTACCAATTTTTGAATAATTTAATTAATCAACTTAATTACTGCAGTACGTATTAAACCTGTGTGATCACAAATGAGTTGAATTGATTGTCAGTGTAGTCTGTTCTGGAGACTTATGCATTTTTATTGAATATTTAATCTATTTTATTTTATTTTATTTTTTTCTAATGACAAATATGTGAAATTAAGTACAGTAAAACCTGTTATGAGAGACCACCCCTTCTGCCAACAAAAAGCGGTCTCTTAAGACAGGTGGTCTTTCATAGCAGGTTTGCACAAAAAGACCAGTTTCAGAACAATTTCAAGAAAAATAACCACAATCACTGGACATATATTCTATTCTTTATTAATAGTTCTTGCTGAAATATTGTATGCATTCATCTAAAAACAAAATTATATAGCAGTAAAGATATACTTCTATCATTAAACATGAAATCACATTTACATTTGAAGATCACATATTTTAGCATATGAAATCGTTTCTGAATTACTCCTTTATAACAACCTAAATTTGTTTTACCGACATTTAAACTGCTTTTTTGCGAGTGGTCTGCTCTTTTTCACTTCTTTCAGTTACAGTAATTATTTTCTCCAGCCTTAAAATTTGTCTCTTTTTAGTTGGAGGTTCATCCATTGTTATTAAGGTTCTAGGTATTAAAATTATTAGTGCTCAGTCGTAATATCGAACGTAAAGACAGTTTTGACTGGGCTGTGGGAAAATGTGAAAAATCTATACATGTGCATTGCATATCTAACAATTTTTTAAATAAAAAGAAATAATTATCTCATCCAGAAACAGAACAATTTACTCGGAGACAAAAGTCAATGGTTTCATTCAAAGATGACATACAGGGATTAACTCTATAAGCAAAGTGTGTAACCCGGTCGCACCAACTTGAATAGATGACAGCTTTGTGATTGGGATGTAATCACTTAACATTGGGACCGTTCTGGTGGCCTAGTGGTTAGAGCTTCTGCCTTGCATGCGTGAAGTCGCGGGTTCAAACCCCGGCCAAGTCATACCAAAGACTTTAAAAAATGGTACTAACAGCTGCCTTGCATGGCGCTCAGCATTAAGAGATTAGTGTTAGGACTGGTCGGCCTGGTGTCAGGATAATGTGACTGGGTAGGACATCATGCTACATGTCTGCGGCATGATGCCCCAGTGCTAGACATCACTATAAACTGTCACACTGCAGACATTGTAGCAATATGACTGAAAAATTGTTAAACTACATTAAAAAGTCTAAATCACACACACACACTTAACATCATCGGGGGGGAGGGGGACAACAAACATCACAAGTCTTGAACACTATCAATTGAATCCCGCAAATGATTCTCTCTTGCTGGTTTAATAGACAATGACCTTATTCATTCCTGGCAATCATGATTAACTCTAAAGACAAACAATATACACGACCACTACGTCAACTTTGGCACTACAACGGCAATTCGTGACATGTACATTAGCCTGGTTTATGGACTGTAGCATATATCACCCGTAGCAACAATCCTTTTTTTTTTTATATTCCTTTTATGTTTGTATTTGATCAGAACAATTGTTACTGATCAAGCGGTCATTGTAACAATTGATTACATATAGGTCAGTGGTGTGTCTGTTCTTGCAATATGGTGGTTCATAGGGATGCCGGGTCCTACAGTAAGGCTGGGAAGCAGGCTAAGTGGGGGAATAATTAGTCTGGTTCCCTGTTTTGTATGCTCCCTGCATTTCTCACCCCTATACGAACAGCGGAGAACAACACAGGGAGCATACGAAGCAGGGAACCAGACTAGGAAATAATCTGCATATATTTTAGACTGGTTTATGACAGGAACTATAAAACACTATAAGCATAGCTAAAAAAATTCAGACATTGGTAGCCAGCCTATTTTTAAATTTTTTAAAATATTTTATTTAGAACAGTATGAGCGGTCAATCTTACAGGGATTAAATAAAGGTCGGTGGAGTTTATCCTCATTTTTGCGATGCGGTTGTTCATAGCAGTGTCAAAATGCATATTTTGCCAAGACATCACGGTCGCTGGTTGCGTTCAGCAGGTGGCCGCTAATAGCAGAGCATTTATATAATAGAATCGATCCGTGCATTATGATTATGGTTGGAAATGACAGGTGGTCGCTCATAGCAGAGGTTGTTCATAACAGTTTTTACTGTAGCCACAAATACTTTTTTAACCAAACCACAAAATTTGATCCCCACAAAAGTAGTCATGTTTGAGATAGTATGTCTGTTTGTTGTCAATTTTAATAATTTTTAAAAACATTAGAGTGAAATAAAATATTGTTATTGGGTAAACTTCTGTTGCATAGTTTTCTGAAAGAAATGTAATTTTCTCAAGCAAATAGTCTAAACCTGGAGCAGCAGCAAATTTGGAACAGAAAATGGCATGAATAATTAAATTTAATCATCAAACTTACAAATGTTTTCTATTTTGTTTTAACTTGTTATACAACTTTTTCATGTTTTATATCAATCTTCACAAATGTCTGTCCACAATGTTATTTCAGGGATGCCACACAATCAGCTGGGTACTTTGGCAGGTTCCTGGTACTTCCATTGTGAGGCAGCATACCATTATATGCGTTGGTAGGTGAAGTGTCACACTGTAAATCAGTTATTTATGTATCTTAAAATCATTCTTACTATCTCCATCCTCTCTCAACCACACTGTCTTACACACACACACACACACACACAAAAATGTAGGACCAAACAGTATCATTGCTTTTTGTCAGAATTTTCTTCCATATTGCACTTTGTAAGCAAGAGATCTCTAAACTGCTTGCCAAAATTTGAACATTTTAGATTTTAGAAAGGGTTCTCTTACCTCGTTTATTTATCAGACCAGAACAGTACAGACAAGTTTCTTGACTGTCATCACTTGAATCAGTATCGTAAAATATTTATGAGATAGTTTAGTGGGTTTTTTTTTAATTTGTGATATGTGACCTAGCTTGTAGAATCTCTCTTGTTTTAGGTAAATTTAACATTTTGTTTAATATGTTCATGTTGTTCCATTGCATCATCACTTACACCTTGAGACTATTAGTACCACATAGAAAGCAGGATGTAATCTTCAAGAAAGCACATATAGCAAATGGGGACTAATCAATCTTTTTTATGTAACTCTGTTTGACTTTGAAGATTACCAAATGAGTACTTGAAGATTACCAAATGAGTACTTGAAAATTACCAAATGAGTACTTGTATGACATTTTGAAAAACTAAACTTCATGGCTAAACCAAACTTCATGGCTAAACCTAGACTCAAGGAGCTTCTCTTTTGTGTTGGTGGAATAGCACATATTTACAGTAATTTCCACAGTTTCATTAGTCGTAGAAAAAATATATATTCAGATAGTTCTTTCCTTAAATCCATATTTGGATATCTTCTTGTGAGCAGCTGTTTTATTTAACACAAGGCCAGAAATAATGGGTTTGATATTTTAACCGAAGTATTACTTTTGAAGGCAACAAAAATCTTTTGAGATATTTTAAATAAGTGATCTTCAGATTTTCGAAATAGTACAAGGATATAAGATTGCAGTTATATTTTGAACTTAAAGCATAAAATTATTTTTAAAATCTTGCAGTGTTATTTATATTATGGGTTTTAATGAACTTTTTTAATAATATTTGCTATGAAAAAACCTCTGCGATTTTTACTCTAAAAATCTTGTAATTATAGCACTTGGATTTAAAGTATTCATTATGGAGACATTTGGCATTTACCTTTGTGTAAAATTATTTTTAACCAAAATGTAAAATGTGGTTTCCAAAATACTATCATGGATATCGACAAAACTTGCCAAAATGGATATTGGATTCTGATTAGCTCAGTGGTTGGAATAAATGGAATTAAGAGCCATGGTGATTTGATGGTCAGTCTGGACTCGAGTTGAAAATGGGACAGTTTCAAACCCTGCTCAGACCAGGTCTTTTCAGCCATGATGCTGTGGGCAAGACATTTTGTTCCAGTTCCCTAAAATAACCTTTAATGTGCTGATATTCTGTCAAACATCTCTCAATCAAATAATCATGAATGGTATGCATCTGAGGTATTGAGATTGAATCCCATAACATTTTTGTATGTCGCACTCATGCGCTCACTCTCACTGTCTTATTTATATGGTTTATTTAGATTACTACCTGTAAACATTCTCATTTATTCAAACCAATGACAATTCTCAAAATTTTCTAATGGATTAGAACAATTCTTGAACATTCTTATTTGACAACATGATAAAAGATAACATGAACATTTGGTTAGTGTCTGAATTATTGAACTTAATTCATTACTGCCGTTCATAGATCCCATATCTTTTGCCATGAAAGCCGTTAGTTATTGTAGATCCAACAAAAGAATCTTTTGTGCATGTCCAGGTAGAACATCCAAATGGACTGTCATTTTTTCGTCATGTATATATATGTAGCAGTATGAAACAGCATTGTGACGATCACAAACATTATTTACCTGAATATACATTCAACAAAGACATGTCTTAAAAATTGAATTGTATCCTAATGTAAAAAACAAAGAAAGTGAAATAGTTGCATGTTAAGTGAGATATCATATGCACAGTAGTTTACATATAAATTCCCATCAGCTCTATGGCTGATGTGCATATCAGTGGTAGGATTGAGTTTCAAACTCTTTCAATTAAACAGCATTATTTTGGTCATTGCATACCATGTACACATTCAGAAAGTTTGGTTAGTTTTGCAGCCTTACATTCTTTCTGTTTTTAACCCATCACAATCTGTTTTTCTTTGACAATTAATTACAAATGGTATTTCCAGCATCTTGCAAAAAATGTAAACAGTATCATACAGAAGAGGTTGCAGTAATTATTGTTGCAAGAAATACACCACAATGCAGTATGTGTAGCCTTATCATTTACAGACAGATAATCAGTAGCTTGGGAGAACAGCAACAGCTTTATGATGCACATAATATTGGATATGCCGATGTGATCAATCATACAAAGCCTTTAGCCACCCATAAACAATATATCATTAATGTCCCAGTAGTATGTTTTTATAGTGCCACAGTTATATCTACTGCAGATATTTCTTTCATAGAAAATCATCGTTGAAAGCACACTTCTAAAAGTCTTTCTAAATTATCTTTCAGAATTTCAACAGTGGTTTGAGTTCTGTTTCCTACTTATCTAATTGTCTTTGCAACATTATTACTTCAGACTTTATTATGTGGTGAAAAGCTATCCCCAGTAAATAATACTTTTAAAAGAGAAAGTAAAAAACAATTTTGTAAATTTGCTTCTTAGAAATATTAATTCTGACAGTTGATTTGACAGTGTTTATAATATGTATTTTACTTTATCATTCCATATAGCATGGTATGTGAGAAATCATTTGATGGAGCAGAAGCCAACTTGCAAAGACTGTTTGAGAAGAATCAAAGACGTCTTCAGGACTTTAAACAGATACCTAATGTCAGTGATCCTGAGGAGAAATGGTTAGTTGCCCCCACTCTCTTCCACCCAGTATGTTTATATTCCACAGGCACTTGGGACAGGATTGTCAGTTCACTTAAATTGATTTGTTGGAGTTCTTTCCCCTTACTGTTCTTTGTGTGTGATACTTGGTTAAAGTAAATTTAAAGCATAGAATCAGTCAGTTATTTAACTTCATTCAACTGTTTTCATTTGAGAATAATGAAATCAGAGGAAAATGTCATCTGATGATTTGTATGTTTAATGGCTCATAAGCACAGTCATGGCTATATTATGCATACATTTTGGGTATCCCAGAAATTCATATGAACAAAACAAAGGCAAAAAAACAAGAAAAATCCGTAAAATACAAAATTAA
Organism: Megalonaias nervosa; assembly: GCA_016617855.1. Lineage (NCBI taxonomy): Eukaryota > Metazoa > Mollusca > Bivalvia > Unionida > Unionidae > Megalonaias > Megalonaias nervosa. The sequence goes on along the minus strand of JAECUM010004774.1, from coordinate 5,534 downwards.
ATTTGTTTGATAAACTGCACATACAGTCAACAAATTCTTGGCCGGAATAGGGCGAAAAGGTTGTCTCCATTAGTCACCTTATACATGTTAATATGATACAATTTTGTATGACCCATCCATGTATAGATGTGACATACAGTGTTACCCATCAGCATTTTTCCATCCTGTCTAATACCATTCCTTAATGTCCTGTCAGATCTTGTCACTTCATGTCACAAATTTTATTTCTACTTGTTACCTTTTGAAGGACTTGTATGGATTAGAATGAAATATGGTAGGAACTTTTACTTTAAAAAGACCTATCTCAAGTTCAGTTTTTACTGTTTTTCACCAAATTTGTTGCAGTACTAGCCTTTGTTTCTTAGAACTTTGTCCTTCAGTTTGTTTCTGCTGAATGACTTTTCAAGGACTTCATGGGGATTAAAATCAAATTTGGAATGAACTTTATATTAAGAATTAAATCATGATGATTTTCACAATTTTTAAGGATTATTTACTGAGTTATGGCCCTTGGTTTGCTTAGAATTTGTGTCCTTCATTTTTCACTCAATAACTTAGAAGAACTGGATTGAAACTAGATTTGTTATGAGACTTTACATTAAAAACGCCTGGGTCAAGTTTGATTTTTACTGTTTTTGAATAAATTATATGGCATTACTGCAAATTTGACTTAGACATTTGCCCTTTAATTGGATAATATTCGTCTGGGCATCCGTAGTGTGTGGGTGCATTTCTATTTTAATCTCACTTATTGAATTTGTATGTCAGTTTCATTAATTTAATTAGACATAATAATATATGCATACTGATGAAATTATCACAGTAATAAGCAGTTAGCTGGGAAAATATTAACTAATCAGAGTGCCATGTAGCTTCAGTGATATCTTGCCAGATTTGTTGGTCAGTATAAAAACTGAAGTATGCAACACCCTTGTTCTAAAGATATTGTATTTCATCTTTAATTATTCTTCAATTAGACACTAATGTTTTAATTCAGGTTAATTTATTTTGTGTGTTTTTCTAGAATTTCCACCATATTTAGTAGTGTTCTGTATAATTTTCATCATTTTTCTTTTCAGCTACTATGATCTGAAGTTTTTCTTTGTCCATTTTCTCAATCTACTGAGGATCTTTTTTGATATTTCAAAAGCGTAAGTTATTTATTTCATGTTTTGATATTTCAAAAGCGTAAGTTATTTATCTCATGTTTTGATATTTCAGAAGCATCAGTTATTTATCTCATATTAACTTTTTGATGTACACACAGAACTAGAAGATTAATTTGGGACATTCTTCAAATGTCAGATTACCAATTCCAGGATATAGTAACAAAAACTTGGATGTGAATTGGCATATTCAGTGTCTGTAAATTTTTAAATTCTTCACCGTAAAAACAAATTAGTTTTTTGCATACATGTGAAGATTTAAAATTTAGATTTAAAATTTGACAGGCGTGAAAAGGTTTTTCTGTTTCTGCTTCAGCTGCATTATTCAATGATAATACAATAGGAGCATGATCACTGCCCCAAATTCAGCCATCTCCAGCTTGTTTTCTGCAAGAAAAGTGCTAGTCATCTGCTCACCTAAGTGGGAATCAGACAAGAGTTATTTCCCCATGGATAGACGGATTGGTACTAAATTTGGACCATATTTAGGTTACTAATTCTGCTCATGCTTGAAGGCATGCTCTTTTGGAGACCTCTCAAAACTGCTTTATACATGTGGATTTTTTTTTTTTACATTTGGATCAATTCTAAGTGATTTTTTTCATGCAAGGAAGTAAACTCCAGCTATACTTTTATATCTCATTCTACTCATTCCAAGGCATGGGTTTGAGTCTTGGGTTCGGCCAGTGTGGGTATGTAAGAAGGCTTGATCATGGGCTGGTGGTTCTTTCTGGGGTTTTCCCAGGTTCTTCCTCCACCATTTATACTGTCCTCCATTTATAGCCTATCTTGTGCTGAAAAATGGCGTTAAACACTACAACAACAACAACTCTAAGACAAAGACTTCACACTTTATTGTCTAATTTTGTAATACAACATAGATGTTGGTGCTATTTAAATTGCCTGCGCTAAGGTATGTAGTACATCATTTTAAATCTTTGTACTCGATCTGGTATATGAATTTTGTTAAATAATTGTCTAGTATTTCATATGGTGAAATAATTTTTTTAATTATTTTAGACAGTTGTCTTTGTTTTTATGGTAAGTTCACCTTACACTTGACTGCTTTAACCTATATATTCCTTTTGTGGTGCTGTCTATAATTAAAGGTGTCAACACAATTGGCAGGACTTTTGTATAGGGTGCAATTTAAGTCATACATGCAGTGTATGCACATATTGGTCAGAGAACATCTGGGTGACCGTCTTGGCCAATAGAGTAAATAGGCAAGTAAGAGAGCAAGGAAAAGCACCACCTAGATTTGTATACCATCAGACTTGCCACCTCAGTTAACAGACTTAACTGTGATGAGGAAAAAAAACCTTGTCAGCAGTTCCTATTGGCCCAATACCAGCTTAGTATTGTAGCCTGCTTGGACTAGTGACAGACTTTCCATCAGGTTCTGTCATCCTTGCTCACCCTGATGATATCCAGAATTTAGCTGACCTCCAACTATGCTGCAATTGACAGTGTACAAATTCCCACAGCTAATATTTGAGCAGTTACCACAGTCTGGTCGAATCACTGATTTATTACATTGGTTAGAGTGGCAGCTTCAAGACCCAGGTGTTAACTGACCTTTCCTTTTTTGGTAATGACACACATAGTTTTAACAAGGCTTTTTGTAGGATGTGTATGGATGTTTTCTTCCCTGGGAATGTCAGTGTCCGCATTGGTTTCTATGGACCAGGAGTACTTTCTTGACATGCCAGTAAATCATATGAAATGTTGAAGTAGGATCTATGGTCAGTTTGGTATACTTAACTCAGCCTGGGAATTTCTTTGCCTATCGGGTCTCCTCATTGCAGGAGCAAGTATCAGCTTTAGTTCCTTGGTTCAAGTGGTCCCATTTTTGGGATACTTTAGATTCTGTCTCATTCAGCCTCACATGGTTTACAGTAGGTATTTCCAGGAATTACAGTTGGAACAAATGCCAGCAACTCAGGCTGGGGTTCCCCTGAATTCATTTCAGGAAATTGGCATAGTGTAGCCACTTAATGAGTAGACATTTGCACATCAATCTCCTAGAGATGAAGGCCGTAGTCAGTGCATTTCAATTATAGTAGGAGACATTGTCTGGAAAGGGCTTTCTCACTCTATCCAACTCCACCATGGTAATTGCATCAGAAGGCAAAGAAAAACACATGACTCCATTAAAAGCTATGATACCACAAATAGCAAATTCTTTTCTTTGGCTCTTTGAAGAGAAGAAGTTATCTCCTTTCACTGTAAAAGCCTACCATTCCATGATTTTAGTCATGTTTCATCATCATGGAAGAGGGGATATAGGTCAAAACAAAGATCCCTCCAACCATTTGGCAAACTTTGATTGGCCCAATTCCCCTGTGGAATCTACTATGTGGTCTTACATGACTAAATAAAGCACCCTTTTGAACCATTGTATAGAGCCTTAATTAACTCACCTCATACCAGGTCTGATTCCTAGTTGCTCTAGGGCAGGATCAGTGAGAGACATGCCTTGTTGGTTGATCCAGCTTTCCAGTTTTGTTTCAGTGGTTCACTGGTCCAGCTCCACTTATGATTGCTCCTGCATTTCATATTTCCTTGTTGGACTCCTTGTCACAAGGGTGTCTGCAGGACCTGATAAAGGTGTTAAAGTAGTACCTGAAACAAATTGAGTTGGTGAGAAGAGGGATATTTTGTTTATCTCGTCCATTAAAAAATGAAAGAACAATATCTCTGCTCAGGCTCTTTTATCTGGGATAAGATGGGTTATTCACGTAGCACATTAATAAATAACCCAAGATGGAATGAGTGTGCAGATTGGCTCGTGAGGTTAGATTAACTGCTCCCAAACTGATACTACCCAAGCTGTGGGATGAAAGTGAGAGACAACTTTCATATTTTTTCGTCCCAAAGGGCTCAGTTTAACATGGTGGGACATAGAGCAGCAGTTCAGCTGGTTACTTTACTAGATCATTCAGCAGTTTCACAATAACATGACCACTCAACTTATACTGGATTTGTTTGATGGGGGGATGTTACCCTGTAAGCCACATTTGGGCATATTGAGAACTGAGATGCTAACTTTAACCTGTATCTCTCACAAGATTTGAAATTACTTCACATAAATTAGGGGATTAGAGATTGGGTCATCTCTTGGATAAGGGGATATAACTCCCTCCACCACTTACATATTTTCGTCATGTATTATGATCAGGTAATGGTGAGGAAGATGCCAATTTTGAAGTAAACATGTTTCTTTGATAGAACTTAACTGATTGTGATATGGACTCATCCTCCCAGCCTCTTCACTCACCTTCCCAGTCACAAATTAATATTTAAAAAGTGAGCAGAGCATGCATATCTGCTAAGTAGTAACTGAGTATGGACAGGATTTGGTACCATTCCCTCTTTCCAAGGGAAGATTACTTTTGGACTTCCACCTAGGTGGACAGACAATTGTTAGCACTTTTAATGTTAAGAACAAATTATTTTATTTTTTTTATTTTTAACTGCACTTTCCACACATTATTGGCTATATTATACCAAGAAAATGAGAGAAAGTGCCTTTCCCAAAGCATACACTGAGGCAGCCGACCTGGGCTGGCCTTGGTGGGTATTAAACCCAGGACCCTTGGATTACAAGTTTGACACTCTACCAAATGAGTTACTGAAGCTTCACTAAAACAGGCTTTGAATGGCTGGCTTTGTGAAGTAATAGTGTTACATGTAGGCTCATACAATAATAACAAGAGAAAAGAGTGAGGACAACAAGCTTTGTATATTTTAACAAAATAATTTATTTCCCTAGAAAACAATGTAAAAATTGGAAAAATAAGACTTACCGTTTGTGAATATAATCCAAAATTTAATCCTAAGAATGAAAAATACAAGTCCTATCACTAAATAGTTCTATTAGAATCCAAGTTCAAATCTCGATGACGTTCCAATATGGAAGGCGATGACGTCAGATGTGGTCCTTGTACAAATCAACAATTCCTCAATTGAACCACAGTTTATGTGTCCGAATAATTCCAGAATAAATTTCCACTGAATTTCTTTCTCCCAGAATTTTATAAAACAGTACACTCGTTTGGTTTTCTAGAGAATAAATTATTAAATTCCAAAACCAAATGAACTTCAAAAACAATCTGGTTTCTACAGTAAATACCTATCCGGCCTTCTAGGTTTCAGAAATACATCTGACTGACGAGCGCTCATAAGGGGTTATTATATCCGATATATTATCATCCCTGTTCTCGCAAGATAGATTACGTGGTCTCTTAACTCTCGAACAACGCAGTAAGAAAAATGCAATTTGTCATGTAGGAAGAACCCCTATCTACTCTAACTCAGAAATAAATTTAAAAATAAAACATTGTTTATTCAGACTAAATGAAATGA